>JAOPTO010001115.1:31267-83793 GCA_033822845.1 Tetrapedia diversipes
TTTTTTTTTTTTTTTTTTTTTTTTTTTTTTCTTAATTGTACCAAATGAGGAAAGGCTCGTTTCCTACGGTGTATCGTTTCAATATGAATCGAGCTTATTGAGATTCAAGGAATCGTTTTTTCTGGATTGTATAAATACAATGAATTGTGAAGTCTGAACTCTGCGATATAGAGTAATAAAAAGAGAAAAAAAAAACAAAAAACAAAAATATGATCAAAGCATACTGCGTCACGTTGTTGTTTCTGTTATTCTCGCTCTGATATTTTATAAGCATTATACTTCCACGTACACGCACGCGCATACGTACATCTATACATACATACACACATACATACACACGTACACGTATTATATTATATCAAAGTGACTAAGGCATATTTTTTACAAAACTTATTCTAGAACGTACATTTTAAAGCACGAAAAGTTAAAAAAAATCATTAGCGTTGTTCCATATACCACGTTAGATGGCCTTTCGCTTAGAGAAGTTGCTCATGTGCAAATTTTAACGTAAGAGTTGTAAAACCATGATGTGCTCTGGTCATTTGAAAATTCCTAAAACAAGTAGAAGTTATACACCTTGTGTACAAGGAGGAGAGGAGGAGTATGTTAGTTAAATGCGAGTAAAAGAGGAGTATGTTATTTTGTAATAGATGTTCGGATCCGGATTATAGATCACACTTCACCTGTACATGCGAGTGTACACGACACAAAAATTGCACTTATTACGACATAGTTCATGCTTTAGACGAGTTGTGTTATTAAGTAGATCGAATACCTCAGTTTGCATATTATGTAAGTTGATCGATAGGACGTGGTTCGTGAAAAATCATATATATATATATATATACCCCATATCATAAGGCGAAACATACCTCAAAGTTACCTGTATATATAAAACTACTGATCATCCAGACATTAGTAACATCAAGTATGATAATGATAATATTAATTAATATTAATGATAATAATAATAGTGTTAACGATACCGATAATGATACAAATAATAAAACTATTATAACAACAGCAATATAGGCACAATCGTTCCTGCGAAGCTTTAGATTCCTTAGGCATCACATACATAATACAAATATCCAGGACGATCCATATACTAATAGAAATTCGTTGACATCCAATTACATTAAAGATAAATATATCGCTATATTAAATACGCGTTGCATCAATTGTGTGCCTTATTCCGCGGCTACCATTTTTGTAACCATTTCAAAGCATTCTCTTCGATAAGAGAGAACAAGGGCTATCAGGTGATTTCTGTAACAGTTGAAATTTTGTGGAATCGAAAAACGATGAAATGGGGCCTTTTTAATTCCACGATGGTGATGATGGTTTTATCTGGGCATGCATACAAAACGGATACATTGATTTTTTCATACATCAACTAACATATTCATCAAGTATTTACAACTGATGTGCATACATTCACAAGCATATTAAGCATTAAACATTAATTGCATCTTACACGAGACATGTTATCGTATACTTACATTTTAGTTGATTTAAAATAAACGTGTAAGGAATAAGTGTACTTGAATTTTTGTTGTGTTTTTGCTTAAAAAATAACGAATAAAATGTTTCAATTAATTTGCGGTATTCTCAATTTATCACCAATGTATGTTTTACTTAAAGAAAAAATATATTTTTCAATGGTAATTATATTATTACAAATAACGTACTATTGTAAGTATGAATTAATTGTACGATATATAATTTTTTATTTCATCCAAGAAAGTATATTAAAAATATTTTAAAAGGAGAACAAAATTTGTTTAAAACCAGTTATATTACATTTTTTTGAAAAGGGATTGCAATTTTTGATTTCAAACAATTCACGTTCAAATACGCAAACGCAGAACGCGCCAATGAGCTAAAGGTCGATCCTTCGTCGCGCCACCAAGTTAATTCGATAGCTCGAACACAAAATGGACGTCGACGCGATTCGATACGATACGATATAAAGCAAGATACGAGCGAGCGTACAGTGCTGCCACCATTCGCTCGTACGAGAAGCTAGCCGTTAGTCGGACAGAGATAAAGTGATAGGAACCGCTAAAAAGTGCGAAGGAGGGAGAAGGAGAGAGAGTGCGGTTACAGTTAACCCAAGAAAGAAAGACAGAACAGATCCGTGTCGTGGCTATGAAACAGTCTTATATAGATGGACACGCGCAGGTCACACGTCGAAAGGTCAGCAGTGTGTGTGTTCGCATAGAGTTAGTGTAGCGGTATCTCACTCTCTCGCACCGCGACAGGCTACGGAGGTGGAGCGAGAGTGAAAGACGAAGAAACGAGCGAGCGAGCGCGAGTCGGGCCAGCGAGCGTGGAACGGTGTAGAGCGAGCGAGCGAGCGTGTGGTGGTGGTGGTGACGACTGGTGCCGTGGACGGACGGTCGGTCGGCGGTCGGACCGTGGTGTGTGAAGAAGCGAAAAATTCGCAAGTGGTGTGCTGGGTTGGTGAGCTGGCTGGTTAGTGGTGATATATCGGGGTCGCGCCACGGACAGTGCCGGGGATTTTTGGTCGTCTTGGGGCCTGTTGCCGAGACGTCGAGGGACGGACGCGTGGAACCGAAGAGAGAGACCGCGTTAAGGAGCAATGTCTGACCGGGAAAGCCTGGACGATCAACCGCAAAGTAAGGATCAAGAGATCGTACGATCCTAAGTGCACGAGTGTTTGATGTGCTACACATCGGACACGATTTCTGATACGTGTTGCAAATGTGCGTGACCCGACATCTTTCCATGCCTGTGGCACCGTGTGCTGCGCCTCTGGTTACCAGGACCGTCTTTTCCATGAGCAATCGCAACGACCTCCGTCGCGGTTGACCCGCGCTGTTACTCCGCGCACGGTCTGTGAGCACCGCGGACTCGCACACATCCGATCGTTCCTTTCAGCCCTCGTGGCGTTCTGTCAACCGCCGAAAAGAATTGCTATTTTTCAACGATACCCAGGATCCAAGATGGCCGGCCGCGTATCGGCCGAGAGACAAACCCTGTCCTCTTTCCTCCTTCGTCTTACTCTCTCTTTCTCTCTCCAACTAATCTCGTCTCTTTCTCCTGTCCTCTCTCTCTCTCTCTATCTCTCTTTCCCTCTGGCTCCCTCTTTACCTCGCGCCCCGTACTCCTTCTTTCTCTCTCTTTTTCGCTCGCTTTCTCTCTGTTTCTCATACACACATGCATACGTGCATACACGTACACACACATGTTTCCTCTACACTCTACTTCGTGCTTTTAATTTTTTCTTCTTCCCTCTGTTTTTTCTCTTTTCTGTTTCTTTCCTCACTTCTTTTTCGTCCATATCTACCGCTCTCGCGAGTTGAATATTCGAAACTTCCGAAACGCTTTTGGAGCATCGAGACGTCGTCTTATCCAGGTGTTTCATTTGAAAGTCGCGCTCATGGGGAACCGTCTTCTGTTGTCAGTTCTGTGGTGACAGGCACCCTGACCGCGCTCGGCCAGACAACCTGAATAGTCCCGGGTGAACACGCGTGATGTAACTCGCTGATCCACCTATCTGGCACACACGCATGTAATACACGTAGGCTACGCGACAGCTAACCAACACGTATACATTGACAGGCGCGCACACGCAAAACGAAGGAACACGTATGGCTACGATTCGCGTAAATTTCACACGTGCCATAGGCGATCCCCACCCTAGAAATCGCTGGCTCTTGGCCTCGAAACGAAACGGTCACAACGTGTATATCTATCTTGACGAATGATGGGAGTAATTCGATTATTGTTGAAAAAATGCTGGATCGATGCGAGTCGCGATAATTGTGCGGCCGCCGATAAATCGGAGTACAAGGATTGAATCCAAGCGTGTTGCATTCGATGCCTGAACAAACATTGATTACAGAACACAACATTCACGGGAGGCATAGGCCATCAATCAATACATATTTGGAAATGTACATTCGGTACAAGTATTCCCACAGTTATACTTGAAATGTAGCACACGCGCGTGGTTTCGAACGCGAGGGAAAAAGGAACAGCAGCGGATTGTAATTGCTACTAATATGTAAAATTATATAATGCTTTTTCATAGGCAATACAAAAATTTGTCAATGAGTAAACAGCGTTATGGCAATGCTTTTTCAAGACCAAATATTTGCTAAGGTCTTCTATATGTTGTTAATTATTTTTTAAACGTTGATTCCATTCTATTAGTGACCTTTAATGGCAAAATAATTGTTTCTCAAAAATGTTGATATTATTTCAAAAAATATTATTCCCATCATTAGCATGCGTTGTTCACGGTTTGCATCGTAAAATGGAAACAAGCTGCGTTTTTTTGGAATATAACTATATTTGCATAATTTGTGTTTTTCATTTTGCTCCACCAGATGTGAGATTTCAAAATGTCGTAAGCACAAAGTTGACCTGCTTTCTTATTTCTGCTTTTATTGATTAGGTTTATTGTGCTTTTAGTAAGATAGTACATTGATATGTTTTCATGAATTACATTCATATAATCCAAAATAAACATTCGGTGGATTTCTATTAAAATCTCAGAATAAGGTTGCTAAGTTATTACGATGTAAATGATATCTAGTGTATGTTTTACGATTTGCAAAGTGGGAAATATTTTCAATAGTCTTAGTTGATAATTATTTAGTACACAGTGTTGCATTTGTGCACATCAGTATTAACAAAGATAATTTTATTCTTTAGGATATGGAAATCCAGGTGGCATGGATGCTGGAGGAACTGATTTCGACCCTAGTGAGTAAATAAAAACAAAGAAATTCTGAACACATAAAACACTGCTACTTAAAACTAGAGGATTTAGGGAATTTTTTTCAACTATGTAGTTTTTATTAATTTCTTTTACATATCTGTAAATATGGTTATTAATTATGATATCTATTTACATTTATGTAATTTCGGCACGAATTGAATAGTAACCTGTGAAAATTACGTAACCAGTTCTGCCAATGTTTTACTTAACAATATATGACCCCGTATTTATCAAGCGATACTAGAAAGACCAGAGTCATAAATCTTAATTTAAATTTAAACATAAAGATAAATATTAATCTACATGACGGTACATCGACACGTTTTATTTCTTGACTGAAAAATATATTGCCTTATTCAACATCTACGGCATGTCACGAACATCCGTTAATTTTACATCTTGAAGATCACATGAACCTTCAAAAATCGCTACAAAACTAGATCTTCATAGAATCATATTACGGAGAGATTTCTGCTTTTCCCTGCATTATCTACGGGCCAAATTATAGGTCTCTTTTCAGAATCCTCTCTCCGAATAATTCTTGTATAGCACCGCTGTGCTGCTTCGACTTTGAATCTACACGAAAACCTTCGCCATCGCATCGAAATTGCCTTCGGTGCCTATTCTTGGCGCGCGGCCTACTCGTGGGTTAAGTGTTAGTAACGCAGTGCGTCGGATCGCGTCAATTTCGGTGCGTTCGAAGCGGATTCATCGAAAAAAAATGGATGTCAGGAGAGAAGACACAGAAGAAACAGCCAGTAGCAAGCAAACAGCGGGACGAGGAAGAGGAATAGGGAACCGTACTAGCGCAGTCAGCTGGTCGTGACGTCATGCGATCATGTCGTGGAGCTGGGTCGTGTGGTGGGAGGTGCGACGATGTCACGTGGTCGAACGGTGAAGTCACGTGGCGCGCGTGGTTCGTGAACGCAGAAGCCGGCGCTACGCGAACTCCGATTGGTCACCACGGTTCACCACCATGATGTGCGCATTCCATCAGCATGACGGCGGGCTCCATGAATGACCGGCACGTCATTCGTGTACGATTTCGTGTTTGACGAGACGCGTCGTCGTTGCTGCCAGGGTATCGTTATTGTGTCTAGTTTCCTACTCAACAATATGTTTCGTGTGGTCGTGCATCAAGCTGTGCAGTATCGAATGCGAGAGAGATCGTGACGACGACGACGACGGCAACCATTCGATTAACTGCGATGTGTCATCGCGAGATGACGACAATGTTATACATACATTGACGGTTTTTCACCCCGTTCTCATTGTGACACATCATCAAGACGATTTCTCTCCGCGCCAGCATTTTCTTTTTCATTTTCCTCGCCTCTCTAGTTCCTGATCAAAACGTCTATATATATTTGTGAAAGTTTCGAACGTACTGTGCTGTGCCTCGGTGTTTCGTCCGGTGAACTGTCGTTCGACGCTATTGGAAATCGTGCTTTAATCTTTTAGCGGTAAAGCCGGCTTGAAATCCGTTGCACCGTGAAGATAGCGTGAGTTCGTGATCGGTCGACCGAGTACGAGTTATTCGTGCGATCAATCGAGTTCACCGTGACACGCGTGAAATTAGTGACTAATTTTCTCGAACAAGTATTTTATTTGATCGGTGAACATATAATTAATTTTTGAAGTGAATTATTGGTATTTAAAAAGAAAGAAGTATTTCGATTGTGTTAAAAAAGTGACTGATGTGAAAGCTTCTTGGGATTTCAACCCTATCAGTGTTCTTGATTTTCAAAATACATTGAATTTTCTGTTTGTTAAGTGCTTTCATGAAAACTACCTGAAATGATAAGACAGAAGTTTTGGATAAATTTACAAAAATGTTTGGACAAAATTTTTGAAGTTTAAATTATTCTAGTATTTAGGTATAACGTTTTACAGTACCCATTTTACAAGTGTTTAAATAATTGGCACGATGGGAGAAATTGTAGAAATTTCGCAAGGTGATCAACAAAACACAGTGAACAGTTGGGGCGACACTATGGGCAAAATACAATACTGGTGTCCTGAAGGTAGCTGTTACACAATAATTGTGGTAGTTTGAAATTAGTAATATATAATTACTTAGAGATACTACATAACTACACGATCTTCTGTTATCACTAATTCTATTTATTTGTGCTTTTATAAAAACAAGTGGCAAACATATAAAAAAAAGTTAAACATCTTTGATTTTCATGAAGTTAGATCTATTAATTATATCGTTTAGATTTTATTTTACTAACACGCGACAAGCTACATTTAAAAATTTTATTTCACTCTTATCGAAGTTATTATATATATTATTTTACACTATGAAATTAATATCGTGTTTAACATAGATAATTTTATAAGACTTTTATTGAACGGTACAGTATTCACACTTCGATTTACAGCGTATCATTAAACCCGCGCTATATTCAAATTTAAGGTTATGGGCGCATTCTAAACGCGACCTGAAAGTCACGAAATCTAATTCTCTAATTTTTTCGCGGCGTCTGCTCCAAAAAACATCCCTAGAAATTTTACACGAATGGTTTAGGTTAGGTTGCATGATGTAAGACTTAACTAGTTAACAAGTTCCAATTTTTTAAACGTTGGCATTTTAGTTTTGGAGAAAAAGGAAAGAGGCTTTAGGAGCTGAACAGACGCGCAACATACGTACGCTACTGAAATATTTGTTTGATGATTCAGTAATGGCAGTAAATGTTAAGAAACTTATGATTAAAAATAGCAAAATTCAAACTTATAAAAAGACATTGGCTTTTCTCTCGATTTTCGCAGATAATGACAGATACCTTTCTATAGTGTTAAACGTTGTATAAACTTAAAAAATATTTTCGACATAATTTTTTCAACCTTCGGAAAATCTTGTATGCAACTGAACGAATCTTGGCCGCGTTCTTTATCGGCTGCTACATTTCTCACGGAGATAATTTACCGACCGTGAGAAATAGACGAACGCGGAATTCGCAGAAATACATTGGCGCTTTCGTCACTCGTGGCGACGAATATTGTAACGAAATCAAATGGTCCTGAAACCGTATGCACATGTTTCGCACCATAGAAACGCGTCGATTTCCAAATGAATCAGTAAGACGAGGAATCAAATCCAATATAACCTCATATTTGCCACGGCCGATAAAGTTTATTAAAATCTGTTTTTAATTAATGCTGTCTACGTCAATAAATTTATTTCTTAATTCTGCTGGAATACATAATTGTGCTATTTAGAGATCGACAGTAACTAGACTTTGAACAGTTAGAACGATCGAGCTGAGACGATAAGCATGCAGTTTTTGAATATTGTTAAGGGGTTAAGACGGTTTTCAGTTATACATAGTTTATATAGAAAATTATTCAACATGGGATATACGTTAATGGGCTAGTGAATTAAAAATTTATTTTTTACTATTAATTAATTACACTACACGCATTTTACTATTATAATATTGATCTATAAATTTACTGGATTCCATTTGTTTTAGTTTCTTCTTTTTGTTTCGTTCAGAGTTAAATGGATATAGTTTCATGTGCAGTGTTAATGATAGCAAAATCAGCGGTTTTAATTACTTATTGAGTCAGCAAACAGAAAATGTGCATTTCACGTGACTTTCGTGATTAGTTACAAAACTGACGATTAATCATGTTTTCACTCCGGATATTGATAATAATTTTTTCATAAATATTGTTATAAGCTCGATTACTGGGAAATTAGCGTTAATTTAATCGGTAATTTAGTTTCTTCTTCTTCAATTCCTTCAATTTCTTCAAAACGTTTAATATTCATTTTTGATCACGATGCACTTTAAATTCGTTCTTTTATTTTAAATTCAATTTATTTTCATAATCAAGAAACGTTCCTTTAATTTTTCCTTACAAATTTTACTTTTCATTATCATAATAGTGTTCTAATAATTTATTACATAACATTACCTTAAATTAATTCCTAAAAAGTTAGGTGAAGAATGTAAGAATATCAAACAATTATGAACGTGAAATGTTTCTGGTATATATTCACGAATGGATACATAATTTGAACGGACGAGAAAAATCGGAATCGGTATGCAAGTCAAATTCTCATAATGAATTATTCCAGCATTATTTTTCAATTTATTTTAAAAATTGCCAAATGCATTTTATATTTATCTATTTAATTGCTTATATCATTACGTATTCTGTAAATTATTCAACTGTACTTTTTTTACGTTTATTTAAGAATAGTTCAATTTTAAATGCATTTACCTTTCTCCTCTAGTTTTAAATAATACTTATTATTTGTTAAATTTCTTTTTACATAACATGTCTATCCTTTTTAATGTATTAAAAATCAAATTCTAGTGTATAATTTAGAATACCAACGGTTGAAATAAATTCTACATATATTCGTTCAGAAGGTAGAAAATTCTTTCAGGTATCAGACCTGTTTAGTGGATTATATCCAAATGCTCAGACATTCCTCCAAAATTCCATTCAGCTAAAAGAATTCACTGCCTTTTCCCATAAATTTAACGATGACCACTTTTGTCTAGTTACTCTTTCTAAAGTTAAAAATAGTCATACTTGAATATTGTTTAAAAAAAATATTTTAATAACACATTATTTTGGGATTTGTTTAGAACTTATTTTGAAATAATCGTCAGCTTATATAAAATTATCAAAAAATTCACGTAACTGATAGATCATCGCGTGAAAACTACTAACTTGTTCTTAACGGTACACAAATTCAATGAGTTCATGTTCATCATGAATCATGCATGCACGGGATGCATTCATAGTGCACGAATAATTTTTTCTGTCTATCTTCAATAATTACTGATCCGTAATAGAGAGGAAAGAAAGGTAGTTAGATCAGAATACATAGTTAAATATTCATGAATTTAAATAATGGGGATAAAGTTCACATATATTCGGTTAACGTATTAATTTTATTTGTTCGTAAAATAAAAAAACTTTTTAAAATTATTGTGCTTTTAATTTTGAATTTGATTGAATATTTCAAACTCTAATAAACTTTACTGATAAATTTTCTTTTAATTTTTTGCCACTTAAATTTATTAAAGGTAATATAAGAAAATTAAGAAAATTTCCGGGGTCAAGGTTTTTATAAACTTTCACGATGTTTTGTACTAATTGTTTGAATTCAATTAGGTTAATTCTAAGGCTCCTGTACTTTCAAAGTACGAAGTTTTTCTAGCTTCTAAAGAGTTTGCAAATTTATTCTTCCTCTTCCTCTTGAAAATTCTCCTAAATTTGGATTTGTAAATTGTTTGTTCAATTGTATTATTATCTTGTTCATTATTATTTACCGTTTAATTGTTTTTGAAAATTATCCAGAAACGTTATGACCATTCATAACACATAATTCTATTCAGGCATAACTAAATGTATATTCATTTCATAATTATATAACCCAAATTCATCACAATAGCATTTCATATTCCTAACTGTAGCCATTAGGGCCATGGCATTATCTATTATACGCATTTAAGAATTAGCATTCTAGTATTTATGGGTAACTGTACGTGAAACGATCCTAAATAATTGAACGATGACTTAATCGTAAAGGTACTTAAAACAATGTGTATCGTCTACTGAAGACTGTCAGAGACAATAAATTGATTAGTCCTGAACATGATTAACCTTTTAAGTGTTTAGTCTGTGTCTAGTACATTCAACGAACAATGTATACGTGTATATATAAAGGAATGGAAAGTTTCATACCACGTTTAATACAGAAAACAATCTGTAATCGCTGGAAGTATATCTCTCTCGCATAAATAAGGCCCAAACTCGTTAGAGTTAAACAGATGTCGCTGAATATAGGTCTTTGCAGAAATATAATTTAATAACAGTTAACACTGTTGCAGTGAATTAAGTAACGACATTGATCGAAGTGTCTGATGCTCACTGTAAGGCCCAAAATTATTGTGATGCCCAAAACACGTGTACTATTCTGTTTCATTGATAATAGTTGGCAGAAAGTAGACAATACCATATTTTCAGTACTTATCAACGATCCGTAGTAGGGGCCCCATCAGGCCCAAATAATTTTCTCCTCGTTATACTCCTGTTTCAACAAGTGAACACGATAAATTAGGCGAATACATTCGTTAATAATTGATGAAAGAAATATCGTCGTTCTCTTATTAAGTGGGCCCTATACAGTGGGGTCGACCGTTAGATGGGGCCCGTAGATAGCGATGGGACCAGATCGCTTCGAGTTGTAAGTGAAAATAAACTGTGCATAGTGACAATCTAATTTTCAACAGTTCCAACATTGTTGTTGGGGCCTCATCGTGTGAAGGGTCTCTGTTATTGTCTCATCGACATCAAAATTTCTTTTTCACTATCTAGATTCTTAATCCGTCATTCTTCGCCACTTACCGTTCTCCTCTACGTTTATTGATACTGATAAACTGAAAACGGCCTCAAAACCTGCATTTCAGTGATTCTTAAAAATATTACAAGAAGTTCTGTGGAAAGAAGTTGTGATTTGTTATAGATGTACAGATTTATAGGTTTGATGATTAGTTTCTGTAAATACTATACTTTTTAATCATTACTTTCTTTTTTCATTATTACGTAACATTGTAACCATAACCTGTATAATTTTTAAAATAAAAAACACGTATATTATACTTATTTCTATTTTGATTGATCTATGACTTCGGTGAGCATTTCGAAAATGTATTATTATTTTTCACAAACTTTTCATTTAAACCTGGGTATTTTAGCGATTTAAAGATATGTTAAATCTATAGATATTGTTCGACAGATTCGAGAGTAGCCTCTTCGATACCGTTATCTAAGAATTTATTAGAAAAGCGCGCACGTGCCGCAAAACGAGAATTCTCGTTTCCCGATAACGTTTATATTTAAAAAAAAAAAAAATTCCCGTTTCCCAATGCGAATGCGTTAAAAGTTTAATGCTAAATTTACGAACATTTCTTGTATATCTACTTCCAATACACATATACTAAGGAATAAGGTATTTTTATCGCTCCATCAATAAAAGTTACCAAAAATTGCTAGGAATAATAGTAACTGTTTTCGAAATTTTGCTCATGAAGTTCGAAATCCGTCAAATCGACGGGTTCCGTAAACCTAGTGTTAAAAACGGTCCCCGAGCTTCGAACATTCAAGGTGTTCGGACGAAGCTGGGAGAAAATTGAAGGGGCGACTCTATGCAAGATTCTAAGACGAAAATCAAGAGTAACAATATTGCGTTTGACGCTTAGTTTATGAATTATAAGCAATTTTACGGTTGAGCATCACTGTGCAGCTAGCAACGTTACCTACCGTGTTGCCCGTTTGCCTGCTCTCAGGCGTAACATAGCCCGTTCTTTTAATTGCTTCTAACTAATAAACAAAGCGTCAAACGCAATATTGCTACTCTTGATTTTCGTTTTAGAATGTTGCATAGAGTCGCCCCTTCAATTTTCTCCCAGTTTCATCCGAACACCCTGTATATCGCGTCCGGCGCCGTATACCCTCCTGTTGTACCCGCATACCTCTGTCGAGCAGCGCGCGGAGTGAAGAGGTAAAAAGAGGGAGGGAGGCCAGGGTTGACGCGCGTCGACGCGCAGAAGCGTCGAAGAGGCACGGCGAGAGCGGCCGTCGTCGGCCGTTCATGGAAACGGCGGGCAGACTAGCGAGGGGCAGAGGGGGGGAAGAGCCTAGAAGGGAGAACGGAAGTATGCAGTTCGTATTGAGGCAGGTCGGTGCAGCGCCACGAGTCGCGCTCCAGGCGCAGAGATCAATGCACCCGCCCCTTTCGCGCCTCGCCGTCGCCGACGTCCGCATCGAGTCCGCCTCGTAGATCCGCGAGCGACCGGGATGCGTCCACGGGAACGTGACCGCGGGGAAAGTCCTCCGGAGGACATTTAGTCGACCGTGCCACCACCCGGAGAATGGGTGAGGACGTCCCGGTTACGTAAGAGGAGGCACGTGGCAGAGTGTCGTCGTCGAGGAGACTTGGGGGCTGGTACTCGCGCGAGGGTCCGACGAAGATGATCGGTGGAGGCTGAAGAGGGTCTGATACGCTGGATGGCGACTTGAGAGGAATCGGTGGGCATGGGAGCCTGTGATACTTGGAGAGGAAACGTGAGGTTTCAAGCTTCCGGGTCTGAGAAGGTCTGTTTGGAGAACAGGGGCCTCTTGGGCTTCTTCGTTGGCCAGGGAACGACAGGGACTAGGATGTCTTCTAGAGGAAGAGGAGTGTCAGAGAGATCCAGAATGAGGGCATAGAGAATCTGGAGAAGTTTTCCTGGGGATTTATGGAGTTTCGAGTTGGTAACGTTAACGTGAAGGGATGCAGTCCCTGGGCACCTGAAGCACCCCCCTTTTCACAAGGGATGAACCTTAACAACCCGTAGCTCAGCAAGATACCAAGACTGGACCAATTTCGTTTTCCATCTCCTGATACTAAATGGTGACCTAGCGAAGGCACATTGGCGAGGGTGGAGTTCAGTGGACAAACGAAGAATGTCAGACGTGCTGGTGAGCCTGGTTGCACCCCCGCGCAGCTGGTCGACGAGGAACCGTGGACAACCAGCCTATAATGAGCGCATGGTTAAACTGCGAGCCAGTTTTCAGTCCGTTTAAAAATACCCGAAAAAGGGAGCAAGTCTACGGGTGCATGCTCTGCTCAAGGGACCGCGACTTGGTGGACCCTGAAAGGGGGGTTGGAGACACGGGGGTGGAATGGACGAGGAACAGCTAGCCCTTTTCACGATCATGCGAGTTCCGTGGAAGCAGACGCGGGGGACGTTCTTCCGGATGTCGTTCCCGATCCTGGCCAGGGATTAAAGAGACTGTTACGAGGGGTGGTTGCAGGGGTGTACGAAGGGTAAAGGGGTGCGAGAGAGGGGCGGAGTGCACGAGACAGACGTATCGACGGACACGGAGGTGGCGAGGGATGCCGTGGGGGGAGGGGAAAACCTTTTCTTCGCGGAGTGTTCTCGACCCTGTCCCAATTTCCAGGCTGAGCGACAGGGGGTGGCCTCGAGGGGGCTGCGTTACGGATTAACCGACTGCGAGATGCGCAGCGAGCGGCCCACACAGCCGATGGAACCGAGACCGTACAAGTTTCTCGAGAGCAGCAGGAAAACTGCTGGGAATAGTAATCGATTGAGGGAAATCGGGGGCGGGAGGGGGAAGTAGAGAGGAAAAAGAGGAAGATAGTAAATTGCGTAGATGAGGACGAGGAGGAGGGCAGAGGGAGAGGGAGTACAGGACTGCTGAAGTTACTACTACTACTACTGTCGTCGTGTAGCGTGTTTGTAGGCGAGCAGAATGTTCAAGAGCAGGATTTTCCAGGGCGATCTCAGCCCTGTCCCAATTCCGGGCAGCCTGCAACAGTCCAGTACGTAGTAATGAGGGAAACCCTTTACAGTTAGATCGATCGTTCGACGCACGTTTCGCGCAGGGATCAATCCTACGGGCTCTAACTTTGATGGCATGGACGGCTGGCCTGTTTGAAAATTGTACACCCTATTGGATTCTTGATGAACTACTTTTTGGTAGTTCTGTTTGTTCGTCCAGGGGGCCAATATGTTGTTTATACTCGTTTATAATTTTAGGTTATGATCTCATCGGATTTTTAATGGCCTACTTTTTGGTAGTTCTGTTTGTTCGTCCAGGGGGCCAATATATTGTTTATAGTCGTTTATAATTTTAGGTTACTTACCATACAATTACCATTTGTTGTCACAACCTATTTTATTGATTTTAGTACACCCATGGTAACCATACACAGACTTTTCCCACTTATTCACATTTTCCTATAAATAAACAGAAGCATCTACGAATCTCTCGGTATCTCACTAATCTTAACCAATACAAACAAATTAAAAACCTCTGTCTTCTCGTCTTGAATATTAACACTAAATTTATGAGACCCATCAATTTCACGGATTTCGGACTTCATCAACAAAATTTGCAAAAACAATCACTATTATTCCTAATAATTTTTGTTGACTTTTATTAACGAACTGATACGAATGTACCCTAATTTATTTCACTCTCAGCTCTGTATACCTATCTCCTAGTACATGTATATTAAAAATAGATGTACAAAAAGTGTCCAGAAATCTAATGTTAAAAATTTAACGGGTGCGCGTAAACTTTTGCAATCGACTGTATCCAAATAATCAGAAATAACTTCATTCTCGCCCCGGTAAACCTTCGTTTCAACCTCCCCCCTCCTCCGAAAACCTTTTTCCGCTCCATAAAACATTCGCGTAACCCTTTTTAACCACGATCGGACCCGATCGAGGTGCTCGTCCATGGAAAGCTGGTCAGTCCTTCGCGGGAAGGTTAAGACGAGGCTGATAACACGAAAAAGTAGGTAGAGGTGTATCCGGCGGCCCGAGTGGGGCAACAAACAGGTCAACGACCCGTTTGGTGCAGCTGTTATTGATCGACGAGGACGAGGAGAGGACCAGAAGCATCGCTCGGCCGTTTCGCCTGGCTCTTCTCTCCTCTCCCCCCTGCCCTTTCCACGCACTCGGTTCCCACAGGACTCCAGGCTTAAGGTCCATTTATACACAACCTTGCCGTGACCGTTCCGTGTCCTGGACTGAGATTGGTCACTGCAGTTTTACCGTACAGTGGCCTCGAAAAATTGTTTGCACACTACACTACAAGGGAAATTCACCTAACCCTGAAATCATGATCTGAATCGAAAGTTCATGTGTATCTAGAGCGTAACAGGTCATGAGGAAATTTTTTAATTGCCAAAGTTACAGCCAGTTCTAAAAATTCTAGTTCTTGTACTTTTCATTGAACACTACTGTCACTTTTAACGTAGATTTCACCTCCTTAACGTGGTACTTTGATAAAAAAGAAAATTTATGTATACGCTAGTATGCTCTACGTACAAAGTTTGATTAAGAATTTTTATTAAAATCAGAATTTTAGGATTAAATAAATTAATTTGTAACACAGTGTGCATTTACTTTTTGAAGCCACTCTATGTAACAGTTTACACGACCATCTTTGTTCGGGGGTTTCCCCGGTCATAACACGGACTTGCACAAACGTCTTGAACGTGTCCCGTCCGCCCATGTTACTATAACGGAGCACAGTTGAGTATTCATAAAAAAAAAGCATTCTGAAGCATTTTATTACCGCGTTGACTTCAAGTAAACTGACACATTTTCTCTATTTATGCATCTTGAACAGTTCTCGATAGTATGTATAAATTTTTAATATTAATTCGTAACATAAATATTAATGAACGTACATGGTTGTGTGTAAGTGGACCTTTACACACTGGCGAAGCATGCATCGTTAAAACCAAAGCCTCGTAGGGGTAGGGGGATGGGGGTTCACCTTGTCCCCGGCTGTGCAGCGAACGTCGAATTTCTAGCACCCCTACGACCCAGAAACTCGTAGCTGGAGGGGAATCCGGCAAAGAGCTGACCCAATAAACAGTGGGTGACCTCTTTCCGAGCCGCCTTCCCCTCTCTGACCGGCCAACCCTTCTTCTCCCTCCTTTCTCCCCCACCAGCCGTGCTACCCCTTCGATAGCCATAAAGTAACCATGGCGATCGGTGCGACGTGTCCCGTTTCAAGGAGAGAATTTTTTGAACGCTGCACGAAACCTTTTTCAGAGTTTTATGGGTCCCGTTTGAGGTTAAGGGATGATTTAGGGATTGCTGATTGGCCGACTGGCGGGAGTCTGTGAAGTTGGAAACGGGAGGGGGAAGAGGGAAAGGAAAATTTTCCAATTAGACGAAATTGTTGGTCATTGCAACTTTTCGATGAAGGACGGTGGCGGTGTGTTTTATGGTGTTAAGAAGCCTATGGTGTTGGGTAAATTAATATGAACACTTGTTTTATTTTATTCCACTGAAAACGTAGTTGGACGTAAAATTAAGGCATAAAGTCGATTTTTAGGATTTAGTAAAAAATATGAGATTCTTTGATAACATTCTTATCACCTGTGTTCACATTAATTTGCATAATACTGTGGGTTAAATATGTCCAATGATAAAATCGAGCAATTTTAGAGAAGTCTAGTTTGTACACAAAGTAAGTCTGGCAACTTGAAAAATTATTTGAAAATTATTTGTTATACAAAAAAATGTTTCAAATAAGATTTGTGTGGTATATTAAAATATTACAGTACTATATCTGTACTTGAAAGCCAGATTTAGCTAAATCCATTTTTTTTTTTTTTTTTAAATTGAAATTCATACATCATCTTATTGCTCTTTTTTTTTATTTTTTATATAGTACCTTCTTTTTTATAATTTAGATTTAGTTAAAATTGGATTTAAATAAATTTGGTTCTTAGCTACACACGTGTTCTTCTTGATTGCAACATTCCTTTCCTGTAACAAATAATACACAAGTTATTTGAGGTAATCAAGTTGCGAGACTCACCCTGTGCATTGATGAATTAGAAAGACGAGGTTAATTGGATTTGTGTGATGATTCCAGGCCAGCAAGGCCAGCAGGGCGAACAAGAGTTGGCGACGAAGATGCTGCAGATCCAGAGCAAAAGATTCTATCTGGATGTAAAACAGAACAGACGTGGGAGGTTTATCAAAGTGGCCGAGGTATTTTTGACGTTTCTTTTTTAACCCCTTGCACTCGATACGTTCATCCACTATCTTTACAAGTCACTCAGAACAATTTTAAATTGAAAATGCAGTAGTTTTCTTTAATTGTCACTACTCATATTATTTAAGAACAAAAAGATTGAAACAAAACAAATAAAAAGTAATTTTTTCAAACAATACAGACTCATAGTCTTGAATAGCAAAGGATAAATATTTAATAATATTATATTTAAAGATTTAGTATTATATTTTATATTTAAATATTTTAAATATTTAATATTTAATAATAATATTTAATGCTTAATAAATTTTATTAAATATTTACCAGTAAGGTACAATAATAAAACTCTTAAATTCTGAATGCAAAGGATTGAGGAACGTTCATCCTAGTGAATCAATAAAATGATAATTTTTTTACTTTAATTTAATGTATTTTATAATGTATTGTAGTTTTAAAATAATACTTTAGTTTAGCGGAGAATGATTTTATTTTGTAGATCGGCGCAGATGGGAGGAGAAGCCAAATCTACCTGGCGCTTAGCACGGCATCCGAGTTTCGAAACTACCTTTCAACGTTTAGTGACTTTTATGCATCCCTAGGTAAACCGCAATCCCCAGCTGTTGTTACCAGATTTTTTTCTACGTTAACACTAAAATATCTTCAAATTTTATCACACAAATATGCTTATGTATTGCTTTAAAAGATTTTTACAAAACCTAATTTATTACACTATTTCAATATATTTAAATATTCATTAATAATAACTACAATTTTTAGAATTACATATATTTAAAAAATATAACATTGCTTTAGCTTGTTCTATATAAAGCTACATATATTTCAATTTTAAATAACAGTAATCAGAATAAATTCAATAGTAAAATTTCATGAGAGTTTTACTGATATTTCGAAACAGAAAAAGGTATGTTAAAATATTAATAAGATAAGGTTTACAATTTTTTAAATGTGTTTCATCGTTAGCAACAAATTTAAATTGATAAAATTAAAAAAGTTATACAAATTGCATCTGAGTCATGCTCAAGTCTGATTCAAAACTATCCTGATATGAACATGTAGTGGTGACTCAAGGTTGGCACAGCTGAATTATAGACTCTTAAAATTATCCTGATTCACATGTAGGTCAGCGGACAGTATACTTGTTACTGTTTTTACATCAAGACAAAACCCACTTTTAACGAAAATCAATCTGTTAAACTTAATGAATTCCATCTTACAAAAATCTCTAATTAAATTAATTATAACATCTATAAATTATCAAAATATTTTTCCAGAGAAACTTATATATAAAATTCTTGAAGTATTTTCTTAAATACTATTTAAAATAAAATATAATTATAGTATTTTCTAAAATACTATTTTCTTAAATAAAATATTTTCCACTTCAAATTCACAATGCTTAAATTTGAAAATCTTCAGCAATGTCAACTTATTATTTGTAAAACAAACGGATCATGAAACCCTACAAAATTTCAAATATTTTAATATGCTTTTTCATCTTGAAATATTAGTACTATACTCCAAAGATATCCCTTATGGTAAAAAATTATGTAGTAAAAAAAGGCGTAAGCTTTGCAAGTATACGATAACCATCTAGACAGCAAGAATTTAATTTGTGATTCTTTCCTGTTCGAACCACCGATCCCCCAGGCCCACCGAGCTCGGAGAACGTGCCAGACGACGGGAAACTGAAGTCGGAAGTGATGACGAAGGATAACAGGCGGTATTACCTGGACCTGAAGGAAAATACTCGCGGCCGTTTCCTGCGGGTGAGTCACCCTGTATGTACCAGCCAATGCATTTACTTTCTACGCTAAGTGATAAGAACGAGTGTCTATCTCTCGTGGATATCGTCTTGAGGGTGAAAGGATCAACCAGTTTCGGTTGATGAAAAGCGTTCAAAGAAAAGCTCTGTCAAGGAAATACCAAAAAAGAAAGAAAAAAAAATCACGACTTAACCGCTTAAATTTTAACAGACTTCTGTTGTGAAATGTCCACTAACATAGTTCTCTCTGTTCCACAGGTGTCGCAGACGATCACACGAGGGGGACCTAGGACGCAGATTGCGATACCGGCACAGGGTATGATCGAGTTCCGTGACGCATTGACGGATCTCCTCGAGGAGTACGGTACGGACGATGGCGGTTTCAAGGGTGACTTACCAGAGGGGCGATACATGCGCGTGGATAGCAAGAATTTCTATTTCGATATCGGCCAGAATAACCGTGGCATATACATGAGAATTTCCGAGGTGTGTGCAATACACAGCCGGCTAAAAGTAACGGGGTTTTAATACGGCTGGACATGTTGCTTGGAGGGTAGAATTGTGAGGGGAGGGTAGAGAAAAGTTGGTGTACATGTATGATCTGCTAGGAAACTGTTGCTATATATTGAGAATAATCGTCAGTGCCTTGAACTGGAATGCCAGTTCTATTATAACACACCCTGAATATTTATAAATATTTATTACTTGGAATTTTTTAAGGAAATATGTGATTATTTTACAAACCACAGAACAATGAACAGGTGGCAGTTGTAGTACAAAATATATGAATATAGCCTCATTTTCTAGACTATACTGGTCCAGTAACATGAACATTGATAACTTAAAGTGTGATATTAGAGCACAAATAAATATAAGGGTGTCTTATAGCGAGACATACATTTGCAACAACTTTTTCTGGCAACAGTCTAAGTTTTCGTATTTCTCTGATAGAGCGAGAAACATGATGAGAACGAGAATATGTTTTTACAGGTGAAGACACACTTTAGAACAGCGATCACCGTACCAGAGAAATCCTGGGCGCGTTTCCGTGATATATTCGCAGATTACTGTGAAAGGATGAGAGAAAGAGGTGCTGGGAGCAACGTCGGCATGAACAGCGGCGGCGGAGGGAATGTCTTGCCCGAGGGGAGGGGCTCGGTGGTGGCACAGGTACCATCACCATCGACCTCACAACAGCCTAACCCCAATCCAAATTTAGACTCTCCCTTAATGAAGTGAAAAAGGCTTTAACTTAACTCGAACATTTGGAATTATAACCGTAACTCGTTTTCAAGTCATTAAGCGAACTAAAGGAACTTGTCAGAGTCTATGCCATCGTCATCGCCATTTTCATCGACATCGTCATCGTCATTGTCACCGTCACCCGTCATCGTCACCGTCACCGTCATCGTTATCGCCACCGTCACTATCACCGTCACTCGTCGACTAAAAAAAAAAAAAAACACCAAAACTCGCCTGGAATGGGTTCTATATATATATATAATTATATAGAGAAAAATATCATCGCAAAAAGGTACACGCAAACCTGTCAGGAGCTGATTGTTCGGCGTAGAGAATTTGTAATAATCGTACGCAGCCCTGATATAGAGAGGAGCCCTCGACGCGATCGTTCATCGTGTCGCGTCGATCTTCGATCTATTTGGGCGCCATCTGGCGGATAAACATGGGGAAAAACTAACCGAAGAAAAGAAAGGGAAAAATAAACGACGGAGGATGGTGGATTATAAGGGAGGATATATACATGATGTGTGTGTGCGCGCGCGAAATAAGGAGAAAAAAAAAAAATATAAAAGAACGAGTCTGCCGCTCGTGCGATTCCACGGAAATGTGTAACGAGACGGGATCGTGGATATATAATAGAATTATTAACGCGATGTCTTTAGGTGGATACGAGTTGCCATCGATTAACGTTATGAGTACTACCGTTCATTTCCTGATACATTCCTCCTGCTCCATCGCTATCAATTTCATTCTCGATTCGTTTTATTCGCTTTTCTTTTTTCTCTCTCTCTCTCTCTCTCAACGCTTGTGAAAATTGTCTAAACCGGTCGATCAGATGTTCGCCGATCCGGGCGCCATATTTGTTCCAATTTGAAACAGAGTAAGAAAAACATGCTCGGTCGTCGGGAAATGAACTGTAGTGGAGATCACGTTACAATTGAATTTGATCGTTCAGAATTTATGAATAAATGAATAGTTGTTATATTAACGATTATATCGCAGGGAGAAAGGAGAGCGTGGTGTGGGTAGTCGCGTTGTTAGACTAAAGTCCCGTTGATCGCGGAAAGTGGGGCCAATCACTTGTCGACTTAACCGGGGGAACGAGTTAACGAGCGTGCCCGAGAAAATTTCGAAAGTCCCAGGCGAAATGATGGATCTCGTCTGTAGTGTAACGTCGTGTCCTTTTTACGCGAGCGTGCGCGCGCGCGCGCGCGCGCGTATGATATACGTTCTCCTTTCGTGAAATCCGTCTTTCGTGTTCTCCTTTTCTATGCCTCCTGGCACGCTCGTCGTTTATCTATGCGCTCGTCACGGTTAAGTCGTACCACAGCAGGGCGAGGAGAGGACAAGAAGTGTTGTAACTCGCTTGACGCGTGATCGTCGAATCGCAATCTAGGAACCGCGACGCCAGACACACACTCGTTCACAAAAACTGAACGACGTCTTTATTGAAAACGGACGGGGGAAAAAGGAAAAAATGAAGTAATTAACGAAATAATATATAACATAGGCGAAAAAAAGGAAGGAAAAGATTCTAGCCGAATACGAGTCCCTGTAACATGTATATTGTAACAAAGTTAAATTATGTTACGTTTTGTTTCATCGATTCGTACGGGAAAAGTGCGCATGCAGACACGGATATGTCTTGGTGTCCGAGTTGTAGAGACGCCAGTGCACAGATACACACACATACATTAGCGCGCGCGCGCAATATATATATGTACACACACAGCGATACATGGATACATTGGACAACACTACACACACACACACACACGGACACGTACACCAGAGAAGACCACAAGAAGGCGTACATGTTGAATATCAAAACGAGAACTACCTTTTATGTACCACATGCATACACACACACACACACACACACACGTTTAGAAATATTCCATCATAAAAGACGAACGGTACCAGAGACGGTGTGCACGCGTACGTGATTACGTTACGTTTGAGTGACGGCCGAGTTCTAACACAATTGCATATTAGGTATGTATTATACGAATGCATATTAGGTATTTATATAGAATCTATATAACTGTATAATTGTAACGAAATGCCAATGTCCGTGGACCCAGGCAACTGTACGCACCTGGCAACGCGCGGTCAATCGAATTGAAGGTGTTGCGGACCCGCAGTCGCTTAGGTCCAGTCCCCTGGACGCAGGAAGAGATATATAGAAATGTGGAAATGAAAAAAGAAAAAAACGGAAAACACGTGACAAGGACAGGGAAAGGGAGAGGGATGAAAGAGGGTGGGATGAGGATACACGATGGGAGTATAAAAAGGGGCGAACACGAGTAAATAAAAATATACAGAGACACGAACGACCTGAGTCGAAAGGGCGAGAGGATTAACGGGGCGAGTCGGGTTAATTCGTCTCGTATTGGAAAAGGAAAATCTTGATACGCTTGGAAAAAATCTGCTACGCTGTGCTGATAACAACAAATGATGAAAACGTGGAGGAAAGTCGGGGAAGAAAGATCAGAGAGGGGAGGGAGAAGAAGGGGAGAGAGGAAAATGAAAAAAAAAGAAAAGAAAAGAAAACGAGGATGAACATCATCGTCTATCCGTTCTCTTGCGTTTCTTCGTGATCGAAACGATGAACACGGTTTAATCGAAATAATAATCTAAATAATAATTTCGCACTGGTGCGGAATGAAAGCAGCGGGGCGGCATAGATGCATTAAACGCATTAAAAAAAAAAAAAAGAAGTGCTATTTAATTATCGTGGGAGGGGTGGGTTTCCGGGTGGGGGGAGGGGAGGGGAGGGGTTAGGAGGCGCGTTCCGATTCGTGCGTTATCGGCGGCGCGTTTACGTTCGAAGAGATGAGTAAAAATTTTATTTATTTTTTAGCAACGAACCTATTATCTATTTCGATAAGGCGTTTCTTTCATTGCATTTCCCTTCGAAATCGACAATTTCGGCTGGTCTGAATTTACTTAGCGCGTAGGTTTTCGATGATATATAAATATCGAGATATAAATCACAATAACAAATTTCGAAATACGCACGGGTGGGTGAATTCAACGTGAAGATATATATTTTAATCCCGATCCTCTTCAATTTAAGAATAGTTTGAACCAGAGATCGATTCGTCGTGTGTAGTCTTTTTTTTTTTTTATATATATATATATATCGCACGTTTTCCTTTTAACGTACCGGACAATTTGTAACGAATCTACCAAACCGAGTAGCTACAGAAATTAGCTAAATGAAAAATGTTACTCCTCGAAATAATTATTTTTGCACGTTGTTTGTACTTTATCGTTGTTCTTCCGTTTTTCTGTTGTTTATTTTATTTTATTTTTTTTTTTACTTTTATTTTGTTTTGTTTTTTTTTTGTTTCTTATCTTTTCCTTCGTCTACACACTTTCGTCAAACTGTTTCGTTGAGTTCAAGGGGGTCGGTGAACCCGCGATCTGTGCACAAGAAGTATAATACTGTCCAAACCGAGCGTTCTGATGGAAACGGCAAAGAAAAAGGCGTAGAGGAACAAAACAGAAGAAAAAAAAAAATAACGAAAGAAAGAAAGAAAGAAAGAAAGATAGATAGAAAGGGAATATCGTTCAACTGGCGCAGATGGTATGACATATTGTGATCTATACAAATTACAAATTAACAAAGCATCAACAAGTAGTAGATATTTAAGATATTAAATATACATACACACGTACACCTACGGTGACCTAGACACACAAAATGTCTAAAACTGATTTTACGCGATCGCGTGTATAACACACACACACACACACACACGTACATATACACATACATTAAAAACATTAAAAGAAAGAATAGACGTTATTAAAGTGAGGACGACTACAACGTACCTAACTAATAATATTAAAGAAAGAAAAGAAAAGGAAAAGGAAGATAGGAAACGAGGAAACAGACAAACAGAAGGTGACCCAGAGAGAGATAGAGAAAGGGAGGAGAGAGAAGAGAGAGAAAGAGTATAAAATGGAAAAGGAAAAAAGGAAACACAAAAGAAATTGTCTGACACAGTAAAAAAGGGGAAAAAAGGTAAGCAAAGTAATATAATGAGATGATGAAAAACAGATGAATGGAAAATAAAAAAAACACGATGCTCCTGCCACGCAGCGAGTCCTTAGACAGCTTTAAGATAATAATTATAAATGATAAATAATAATTATTATTAAATAATAACGATAAACTTTCTATATGTTGAATCGTGTCTAGTGAGAGAAGTACTCTATTGAAGTAAAGCAAACAAAAAAATAATAAATAAATAAATAAATAAATAAGAATCTACTATCGCCACACACACACGGATTAACACATGTTTATAATTGACCATTAGTTGTCTATCGAACGTTCGTTCTTTTTTCATATAGCCGAGAAGGTGATTGTTAGAGAATAGCTTGGTGTTTCGTTTGCTGTTTTACAAGAGAGAAAAAAAAAAAAGAAAATTTAAAAAAAACGTTGTGCGATTGATAATCGGCGAACCTTTTTCCTTTCTCGACGGTGAACCGGAGAAAATGGTAAACGTTTAACGGGAGGGGACAAAACGATCAGTGGGAAGAAAAAAAAAGATCGCGGTAACAGAGAAAAGGTAGCCGATGATCTACACACCTACGTTTATATTTGGTGGGGCTTTAACGACCACTACTGTTATCATTATCACTGCTATTATCACGTAGGGTTTCCATACCAGAGCCGTGTTTCGCAAGCTGTTATAATGCGTAGAGAACCAATGATAATGTCCTGTTAGTAACTAAATATATGATAATCAATCTCCCGACAGGAGAGAAAGAGAGAACGAGCGAGAGTTGCGAGAGTGCGTGAGAGGGAGAGTGTGTGTGTGTGTGTGTGAGCGTGGTGTGTGCATGTGTGTGACCTTTCATTAATTACATTTAACACTCATACGCTGATGTACCTCGTGTTGTCTAAAGGCGAAGCGTTTTAGATAATTTAAACACCAACCATTCGCCCCGTAAAATATTTATCCTCCCCCTCTTAAACCCGCCCTATACACCCCCCCGTACCCTCTTGCTCTATATCGCGCGCGTGCCGACGTTTTTCTCGCATTGTAAAACCGCTGTTTTTTAATTCTCGCGGCTTGCGACAGGAGATTGAACAAAACGCCACGGTATGAAAACCCTGCGCTCGCTGCGATTACTCTTATTATCATTATTATTATTATTACGATTATATTGTCATTATACTTATTATTACGATTATCCTCTTTATTATTACTATTATTATTAATTAATTAATTAATTAATTACTATTAGCACCATTATTACCGGAGGAAAGAACGCTATCAGTTCGTGTCCTGATTACTGATAATCAGCCAGGACCAGCCTGGAGCGGGCTGATTATTTTTTTTTTGTACTTGGATCTCTCCCCCCCCCCCCCCCCCCCCCGCTCCAACCCCTTTTTGTAATACTCTCGTTTGTTCTTTTTTTTTTTTTTTACTCTTAAGCGCATTGCGAATCGTTTGTTAAACTTGCGATGGCACACTGGAGCTTCTTTGAACTCAGGACAGGATTGGAGTTTATTACTGCATCGCGAAGTAATGGGGAAATAACGAGACCTCGTTCGTTTGTTTCGAGTGTTCGTCATGGTATAGAATTAAAGTGCACGCTTTGGAAGTGTTTCAGGGGAATTTTTTCCAGAATTATTTGCACCTTCGAAGTTGACAGAACCCCTGACAGATTAATTTAGCAATGAAAAAGAGAACCAGTGAGCCGTCGCAGGGTTAATCGTCTCCGAAGACTTCCGTTTTTTTATTTTTTTGTTCTTTTTTTTTACTCACCATTTTCCTTCATCCTCGTCTCCCCGCGTTAGGTTCATCGTTCTCTTCTTCTTCTTTGTTTTCTCTCATCCGTTTTTGTCAATCGGCCCACTCAGGTCTGGCGTAATAGACAGATCCGGTGTATGGAACGTGCGCGCAAAGCGAACGCCGTGCGAGAGAAATGGCAACGAAACGAAAAAAAAAAGAAAGAAAGAAAAAGCGGAGAGTGAAAATTGAGGTAGGAGAAGCGAGAGTATCGGCGCCAGCTCGAAACTTCGGTCCAACGACGTTCAAGGATGTCTCTTAGGTCCCAAGGCGCCAATCCGAACTTTCCTTTTTCTCTTTTTTTTTTTTCCTTTTCTTTTTCTTTTTTCATTCGTCCTTCTCCATCCGCCTCTATACTGTTTCTACTTAAGAAAAGAGGGAGAAGACGCGCGAGGAAAAGGGTGGTGATCGCCTCCTTGACGAAAAGCGCGGCGTTTTCTTCTCTTCCTCTTTATGTAGCGCGCTCTGGCGTGTGTGCATGCGTGCGTGTATGTGTTCATGTGCGTGTTTACTTGAGATAATTGAACAAAGAAAAAGAAAAAAAAAAAAAAATGAAACGATAAGAAAAAGTGAGCTCTATCTCTGTCTCTTCGCGAAGAGAGCGGAGGGGTTGAAAACACGAGTACCGATCGCGGGGACGATGCACCCTCAAAAGGTTGTCAGAGAGACCAATCTTCACCGATCACGAGAGCATTGATAGACGATGCAAAATTTTTCCTCGTTTGCGGTTTAGCGTATAAACGTGCTCTGAAGCGTTAATAACATCCATACGTTTGCAGGGTGCAACCGGACGGTTGAACCCTTTGAATACCTTTCGAAGCAACGGTACAAGAACAATTCGAATGATTTATTTTACACATGCGACTGATATGTAAAACCATCGATGTCCTGTTAACCCTTTGCATTCAGAAGGAGAAAAACAGAAAAGAGGGGAGGCATTCCTTGAACGGTCCAATATTAGACGCTGATCATGTTAATCTTGTATTTTTCAAACGACCATATAGTAATTTAGAGGAGCATAAATAGCTTTAGAGTCATCCCTGGAACGTGTCGATACTGTGTTATTGTTAGTTGGAAAAGTTTTGTAAAGTTGCTGGCCGACTGACGTAGAAAAAATTGAAAAAAGAAAAAAAATGCAAAGGGTTAATAAACCGTTAGCGTGCTTCTAGTACTGTATACGTATATACATGTTTATATATTCTGTTCGAAGTGAGTCGTGCACTAAAAATATTTGAAAAGAAAACACGATGATAATGATGATGATAATCACTGCCTGGAATGATCACGGCCTTCGTCCATAAAGGGTTAAATATTTTTGGCAATCGAGTGCAGAACATTTTTCATTGAGAACACGGGTTAAATAAGTTTTAATTACAAGTGCAACTGTCGTGCCTTTTCATCACGTTGTATTGTATTATTTCTGAATAAGCCTTGGTTAACGAACTTTGTAAATAGTTATAAGGAATAATGGTAGACTGTATTCTAGGTTTGCATATATTTCGCGTTAGTGTCCATAGCACTTTTTAGCACTCTGCATTCGAATAACTTAAGAATACGATAAGTTCGTAAATAACATGCCAGAACGGAAGTTTCACCTAATTGAATTAATTAATTAATTAATCGACGAAAAATCTTATTAACTCCCCCTTTCTACACGATACTTAAGAAATGTACAACTCTGATCTTCGATTTTTCTGTTCGACATTTTAATACAATCCGAAGAACGTTATTTCTATGAATCGTAAATTTCTCAAGGAAACAAAAAAAGAAAAAGAGAGAAGTAAATTCGCTAGCATCCCTTTTCCACCTTTAAGGTGCATCGTCCCTGGCATCGGTAAGATGTTACAAAAGAGACATGATGCTAGGAACGTTTAACAGCTCTTAAACGTTATTTATTTCGAGGATTGATATCAGCATAATATTAATTGTTATATAAAAGGAAAAAAAAAATTAATCGAGTCAAGTTTTCAAAATGTTACGAGCACGAGGATGATCTGCCGTGGATATATGGTTCATACTCTAATTATTTCTTTGAATCAACGTTTTTTCGCCATAGTTTGTAATATTTTAATATATTAACTATTAAAAAAAAAAAAGAAAAAAGAGAAGTGAAGGAGTGAGTTCAAATTGAGCGGGGCGAAAGTTCGACCAGCATGCTGTGCGCATGCGTGCGAATGGCTGGCACGCGGTGGCGTCACTGCGATCACTGATCAGTCATATTGTGAATCGCAGTCGGAAACGACCTTTCGCCCGCGAACAGGAATGATCGCGGAAAGGTGTTAATATAAGAGAAGCAACAAAAAAAAGAATAAAAAATAAAAACAATACATTGGCGTACACGTGTGCATGCATGCTATGATATGTATGTATGGTCGTGTACGCGGGTATTTGTTGGGGTTGGTTATATGGTTAAAAAGGACAGAAAAATCTAAAAAAAAATAACAAAAATATGGGGGGGGGGAGGTAGAAGAAAAATTAGAAAAAAAAATACTAACGATAAGAAAAATCAACATTGATTTTAAGCATGACAGCTGTCCGTCTATTTGACTTGTGTGTTCGACGAAACAAAATGAAAACCAAGGAACTGAAAAAATATTAATGGAGAAAAAAATAATAGAAACAGTACTACTACGGCTCACAACACGTTTGAAAACGAAACATTAAATAACAAAAAAAAAAAAAATAATTCATCGCCTCGATGTTAAATGTAACACGTTTTACATGGTAACAGAGCATTTCATTTTATAACATTTCTACTGTCTATACTTTTACCCGGACATTTTCACCGTGGACATGAAAAAAAAAGTGAAGCGGTCCACGTAATCCAGAACCACCCCCCACACCTCCTCTTTCCGTCGATATATCAAGAGTATGATTGTGCACTTAAACCGTGTAGCAAGACATATTTTTTTCACAACTTCTTCTTTCAACGAGGATTGTTCAATTTATTAATTATTTTGCATTTTCTTAGTTTTATCAAGAAAAAATACTATATTCATTATTAAGATGAAACATCGTGAAACTAATTGTAAATAAAAGCTATGAAATTTCACAGTCATTTCTAGTATAGTAATAGCTAGTAATAGCATGTAAGTTTATCCGTCTAATATATGTGAAAACAATTAGAAAAGTTGTATTTAAAAAATTTTTAATATAATTTTTTTAATGAATTCCTCGTTGAAAATATTGAAGAAAATAAAATTTGCATTTGTTGCAAATGAGTGTCCTGAGAATAAACTATAGTTAATTTTCGTTTCTTAATTTCACCAAAGGTGCAGTGAAAAAAAAGAACAGTGCTTTGTCGACGTTCGCCTTCAATATTCTAAAAGAGAGCTATCATTTTAGAGATCTTATCGATATTTAGAAATTGTCTTTAAACGTCCGTACGAGTTGTTTTAGACAAAAATGGTTTTATATCTCCAGGGTGTACCACAAGAAAAGCATATGCATGATTACTACGTGCAAAGAAACATATAGGAACTAAATGTTAGTCTTAAATAATTTTAATCGTATCTGTTAGAAGAACAGAGAAAAGAAACAAATTTCAAAGTCGAACTCGACAAAAGAGTACTATTATTTAAAATTTTATGATGAGTGCCTATTTTTTGATCACGTTATTTATGTACAACGTGATTCATACTTTAGGGACGGGCTATAGCTACTTCAATGTGAAAACTATTGAAAAATATATCAGAGAACAGCATTCGTGCAGTTTGAGAAAAAATTTAGTCTGTTGCAAATTTTCATTTTTTAAATTTTCATAAAATTCTACTCTAATATAATCTGTTTTTTCTTTTACTTTATAAAAGAAAAACTATAGTTAGTCCCGGCTATACGAATCACCTTATAGGATGAATAGAGTTCCCGGAAGAAATAGCGCGAAGTATGAAAACAACTTCAATATTATTGTAAATGATCAAACAATTTTAACCATAAAGGTTCTATTTAATCCAGTTTTCCCTTCTTCCTGGCACTCTGTCGTCATTTCTCTTTACAAATAATCCTTTTAAGGTATACCTTTTATCTACACATTGGAAGTTGCTGCACTGATATATTGGCTTCAACAGGTAACGCAGAAACCCGTTGGCGTAAAGAATAAAACGGAAAAGCGACAGGCCGACCAACGGCAGCGCGAGTCCTTGAAACGACGCAAATCCCTCCCACGTCAAGCAGAACCTTCTACTATCAATTCCGAGAAATCCATATCCGCCCCTGCCTCTCAAGTTCCAACGACCACTGATATTCCGATGTCTTCTGGTTCTGCAATAACCACATCAAGTACGAGTAAAAGCACGATGTTCGAAGAGAATGTTTCTAGCGGTTCTACAGCGTCACAAGAAATTCAAGGCGTGCCGCGCTTAGAAACCGTTCAAGTTTAAATTTGCAACTGTATTTTGCGCGAACACGCATGCGCATACCTGAAGCGCATGCGTTAACTAAGAGTACGAAAAGACCAAGGTGGCGCGATTTAGTTCAGAACGCACAGTCAGAGTGTATCGTTTAATTTGTTATTTTGTGTTCCGTACTTCGTATGTCACGCGTTTTACGCGTAGTCTCGTTTCCCTGTACACAGGTATATTCGAATCTTACGGAAATAGTTTGCTTGTTGATTATCGAAGCGTTTAGATTAGTTTCAAACGAACGCGGGTTTCGAGTTACTAGAACAGATGGTGCATACGCGCTTTTTCAAGGACTCTGCTGTTTCGAATGGAGTTTCCTCATGGTAAACTTTCATAATTATTTTTTTATTGTTGAAAACCTTTTGCATGAAAATTTTGACAAATGTCTTCTACAGCACAATGTCTGAATCTAAATTTAATACCGTTACTTGTAACGATATATGATTAGTAGAAAACAATCTGAAATTCGGGCGCCATTTTAGAGATATAAAATTTGAAATTAATTGCATTTGAAATGCGTTATTTAGTTATCTTGAATAAAATTAATTATATCACATATTGAAAATTATTTCAAGAATCGTAAAACAGTACAAAATTTAAATAGAATAGAAGATTTGTTTACGTACATATTCGAAAAAGATTATTTTTGATCAGAATTAACTGAAGAAGGTAATATTTTGCACCATTCTTTTCATAACTTTATAACGGAGAAACCCTGTGCAAGTGTTTAGCAGAGAAAAGAAGTATTGAATAACTTGGCATGAGTTTCTGTTCTTTTTTTCTCAATTGTTTTAGTAAAGATGGATCGGTATCGTTAAATACTTTGCTTGTTCATGCATGAGAATAGTAGCGATATGTTTTGTAATAAAAATGTCTGGTTAATGGTTGGATACGACCTGAGATTCGCGTATTGCAATTAAAAAAAAAAAATACATAACAAGAACAATCTATTGTATGCGAATAACTTAAGTTAATTATTACATTCTGTTCAGAATTATTAAATTTATATCATGCAGCTAAACAGTAATTTAATAAAGATACTTTCTTTTGATACTAAAATTTTTAAATGATAATTTTGTTATATTATTCTTTTATTGTCTTATATTTTAAATACATTAATACATTTCTCAACACTTAATACATATACATTAGAAAAGGATCTATACATTAATTTGATATTTTAAATATAAAAAATTTAATTCCTAATTATACAAATATGTTAACTAATATCATAAGAACTTAAAAGTTGTCCAAATAATGTTAACCATTTAGGATAATGTGATAATAATGTTATAAGAGTATCTTCATCTTCAATGTAAATATCCTTTAGCATTCTTAATGTTGCACTTTTTGAACCATCTGTATGATATGTTGGTTCTATTTGTAGTAAAATTATAAGAGACTGCAAATTTCTAGGATAGAGATCTACAATCTCTTTACCTTCATTTTTACAGTATTCTTTAATGCATTGTAAAGTTGACTGTATGAAATTCATGACTGTAGGAGCATATTCTAATTGTATCAGTAATTCCTTTAAAAAGCCACATACTAATAGAAAGATATATGAAGATTTACTAGTAAATTCAAATAACTGATTTCTTAAATCAGCACTTTCCGGAATGTTCATATCATCATCTTTATTTAAACTAGCACATGATGATACAAAATCATTTAATAATGGTTGCTCTATTAATTTGCATTTCTGTGAGTGATATATGTTTTCTATAGTTGAAAGTTCAAGATTTAAATTTGAATTTTTCTGCACGGTACAACATAACAAATATTCACTTTGATTACAAGATTCCAAGTTTGAAAGCCTTAGTAATACTTTCTCTAGATGAGATTTATAGTAAGAATTTGTTAATGTTAGATACATTAAAACACTACTTAATGATACAAGATTCTCACTTGAATCACAACTATCTAAAATATCATCTGTTAAATACTTTTCCAACAAATTTTTAAGTAATACTGTAGTCTGTTTCTCATCTCTAAGTATTTTGAAATTTTTTAAAATATCATTAATTCTACACCAGTCTCGTAAAACATTCTGAAACAATATTAAATTATAAAATAATACATTACATCTTTGTACACATAGTTACACATGATATATGAAAGATACATACAATTACATGAAGTCGTACAGTATAACGTTGATATGCTTCTTTTGATACTTTATATGACAATAGCTTTGTCAAAGATGTGCACAGTGCATTAAATATATCATTAGAGGTTGGTAAAAATTTATCTTCCTGTAGCAATATTTTATAGTCGTTTGAATTTTCAAGATCTTTTGTGGCACTTTCACAACTATGCAATATCGTTTTCAGGATCCTTTCATCCATATCTTATTAACATTAGCAAACAAAAAATTATTGCAATAAAGGTAAAAGATAAGTAATAATATAACGTATTAAAATTAATATATAACGGATTAATATTAAAATGAAAGATAGCACTAAAAATTTGTAAATATACTTACTAAGGTTATATTATTAAATGAAATGGATAAATTTAGTTGCATTTTTGTGTATATATAATTGATTTTTTTATTGTAATATGTTAAACTCATTATAAATATTATAATACGTACATAACGTTTTATTTTTCTTATAATAAATATTTAACTACAGCTGTTTTAACGGTTACTTCGGAAGACTTCATCATTAATAACCCTCAGTTTCAGTTATCTACTCTTTCTTGTGTTTATTAAGATTCATATATAACTGATTTGTTAAATGTAGTAAATTATTTTTCTCATCTTTTTTCGTTTTTTCTTAAGTTTTAGCTTGTAATTTCAAATTAGTATACGTATTTTATATGTACATGTATTTTTATTTTTTCAAAAGATTCATATTTTCATTTTAAATATTAACTGTAAATTATATTCAAAAAAATGAATGTATTCTCACTTTTAATATTCGTTTTAATATTAGTGATACTTCAGTTGAGTAATATAAAAAATATACATATATATAAAATACATAATAATGAATATTAAGAAAAACTTGATAATAAAAATAATATGACAATGGAAAAAGTAATTAATAAAAATTATATGTATAATTTAGAATTGCAATCATTGCATTATTGGTTTAAAAATTCCCCATCACAGAATCCTGCAATTAAATACAAGAATATATTTAATATAATGCAAGATGCAATAAATAAAACAGATATATCAAGTATTATAGGTACCTCTACTCAATTTACAAAGTAAGAAATTAAAAATCAAGTTAAGTGATATAAAGATATAGAATTAATTATCTTTATTACTCAGTTTTAATCAGAGACCACATATCAGTTTTAATCATAGAGTAATTTTAAAAAATGTTTTTGAACATTGGAAAATGTATGTTATACACAAATTGCATACAAGAAGAGCTACATATAAAGCAGATTACTTTTATCAGAAAAAATGGCAAAAAAGAGTTTTGAATGCATTATCAAAAAATGTATTACTCAAATGGGAACATATTGTTTTATCTATGAATAACTACACCAATAAACCTGTTTTTTCTTCAAACTGTGAAAAAGCAGAAGAACATTATTCTACAGTTTTATTAAGAAAATATTTCAAATATTGGCACAATTGTATTGTAATAATAAATGAAGAAAAATTGTTACAAAAAGGTATTCAATTCTATAATCTATATTGTTTGAAAAAGTTTATTAGCAACTGGAAAATTTATATCATATTGCAAAAATGGAAAAAAATAAAAATAGATGAGGTAATGTTAATTAAATAGTCAACATTTGAATTATAATTGTTTGTTTTCTAACTTATGATTAATTTTTAACTCAGGCACATAAATTTTATGCAAAACAAATTTTACGAAAATGTATGAGATCCTGGATTGATATTTGTGAATTTACGTTGCAAAAAAGTAAACTAAATCATACAATCACACATTATAAAAATAAATTATTAATAAAACATTTCTGTGCTTGGAGGATATATCACGATTACAAAAGAAAGAAATTAAATATAGAAAAACGTGTTTTAGCGTACAGTAGAAAAAAATTGTTGAAACGATATTTTGATTTATTTATTGTGGTAGGATTTTTATCAGCTTAATTTTTACAAGGTGGAGCAATTTGTAGTACGAAAGAAATCAAAGTGATTCTACATAAAGATTATGTTCTATAATTTCTATTTTTTTAATCATATTAGAGAACAAATTTAGAAAAAAAGAATATGTAAAATCTTTTGCGATTAAAAATCATAATGTAATAATTCTTTGACTTTATTTGTGGTTGCTTAATCTGAAGCCCTAGATAAAAAACTATTTTACAAAATTTTGTCATACTTTTTTATTTCTGTTGGACTATGAATTGCATTCCATTTCACGTATTGTATTTATACGCATTACTATCACATACTATTTCTTCTGCAATAGTGTGTAAATGAATCGATTGCTGACAAGATAATAAATCAAAATGCTGAAATATTTTATAATTCCAAACTTGAACGAAAAACGTTCTATGCATGGCAAGAGTGGTACAATAAAAGGATTCAAAAGGCAGCAAAAGTGTGTGAAGTTAAAAATGTATTTGAAAATAGGAGGAAGCAAACAGCATTCATTAATTGGCGTTTATACATAATTCAAAAAAAGTGCAAAAGGAGAAAGATATTTGCAGCGTTAAACTTTTACAAAAAAAAACTAGCATCTAAAACCGTGAGAAAGTTTTATGAATATGCTGTTTATAGAAAGGAGAAAAAAATTAAATTATCTTATTTAAATGATAAAAGCGAAGCAATTATTCAACAATTGCAAAGTATTTATATTGAAAAATGGAGAATGTCACTTTACAGTATTTTGCGAGAAAAACAAACATTGAACCAAGCAATTAAATTGTGGGAAATGAATTTAGCTCGTAAGTATTTCTTTAATTGGAAAGAATTTTCACGACAACACAAAATGAAAATGGTTCATAAAAAAAAATTGAATGAAATTGGTAATTGTTTCTTGTTAAAAAGATATATTTTACATTGGCATTCCAAATTGCAAGATGTTCTCGATATACGTAAAAAAGAAATTCTTGCGAATTCTTTAATTAAAAATAAAATTATGAAAAAATATTTTTTATATTGGAAAGAGTATATTATACAAAAAATAAAGATGAACGATGATATAGAAGAGGCAATGAAATTACATAAACAATTTTTGTTACGTGAAGGACTTAAAAAGATTCTGAGAAATTCTCTTTATAATGTTGATTACCAGCACGATATGCAATTAGAAAATGCGGCGTTGAAATCATACAAAAATTTCGAAATTTTGAAGGAATACTTCGATAAGTGGTACTCTTTAATATATTTAAAAAATAAATTAGAACTTTTGAGCAAAATTACGCACAGCAAGAAGTTTCACAATATATGTAGTAATTTTAAAACTGGCTTAGTTTTACCAGAATATATGATGGAGAGAAATACAGTTTCAAATGTATATAATTCAGTTACTAAATTTCCGCATGAAAACCGATCGTTTAATTTAGTTTAACTATTTTAAAATAATGAGTTATTTATTTAAAATATTATGATTATTAATCTAGTAAAAAGGTAAAAGGTAAAGGTGTAAATAGTAAAAAATAAATTTCTACAAATCATTTATTATACTTACATCATTTATATACATTTTATTGTCTTAAGATAAAATCAAGTTAATAATAACTACGATATTATATTTAAAACAAATGAAATGTGTTGAAACATTTTCATATGAAAATGTAAAATGTGATTTCAGAAATATTCTTATACAAATGTTCTAGTTATAAATGCTTAATAAAACGCTAATTTAGCGATTATATACATATTCTCGGATTATCTTGTACAAAATTATTCAAATACAAATATATACGATAACCGTTAATGTACTTGAAAACGCTATATTTATACCATTATTTTCATTTTTTTCGTTTTAATTTTTTTAATTCACTTTGTTGTGTCGCGGCTTCTCCAAAAATTTCTTTTACCTTTCGTTTACGTTCTTCATCACTCTTAATCTGTTGCTTTATTTGTAATTTTGCTAAGAACACTCTATCTCTTCGTATTTCACGGACAGCACCTTTCATTTCTTTCTTGTACTTGTGTAATAATTTTTCTTTTTCAGCTTTCTCTTTTGACATGGTCCTATGTTTCTTACTGTCATACCTGTAAAAAATATATAAAAAATTTAGATTTAAATTTATGAAAACAATATTATTTAAAATCTTTACGTACACTGCTTCAATTCGTGGTTCGTACAATCTTAATGGCCTCGGTTTCTTTTTCTCAACTACTATATATTCTAACTTTTTATTTTTCAATTCTTTCAATTCTTTTCGTAGTTGTTTAACATGTTTTTTCACGTTTGGTGGATACTTATCAAAAGAATCTTTTTTGAGTAACTTTAAAATTGGTTCAAATATTGAATATACAGCTTCTAGTCCATCAAGATTATTTTTAAATTCATGCAACAAATTTATAGCTATTAAGAGAGTTCTTATTTTGAAGTCATTATTTATTGGTCCATTTACAAGGTCACGTGCTTTCATAAGCGCATTATTTAAGTTAATATCCGAATGAGATTGATCTTCTTCAAGTATTAATAAACTACTCAATTCTCCAATTGTTTTAAAGGGTGGTATCATTTTTATTCCTTGAATTAAATGTTTAGGCATAGATAAGTAAATTATCCCGCGCAAGAAGTTTATCACAGATGGTGCAAATCGTTTGCTTAACACTGTATACTGTAAATAACATCATTATTATGTTATAAGAATAAATTATTAAATTATAAAAATGAAATAAAGATATCTTTAATTACCTCTAAAATAAGAGTACATATAAAAAGACCTTTTGAAATATCTGTTTTATTTTTAATACGACATTTAAATAATATTTGAGACATAAATATCAGACACGGAGTAGTAATAGGATGTCTAAAATCAGATGTTGGAAATATCAAAGAAACTAATTTAAAGAAAATAAGCTGAAACAGGAAATGGTTGTTAGAACATTCTAGGTAATTCTGTGTAATATGTGTGTTTAACATAATCATATATTAAACATACTGTATCTAGACCAGGATATTTCTTTTTGTTCCTTTCAAAACTTTCATGCTTTTCTTTAATTATTGCTTGTACAACAGATTTAGCATTTTGTGGATTTAAATGTGCAAGATCATACAAAAATGGAGACACTCTAAAACCAAGATGTACAATTAAATTTAAATAACAAAATATGTAATTAAATAGTCAACAAATTATATATTACCTATCAATAATTTGAAAACAATTTACTACATTATTAATATCATCTTCTATAGCACAATCATTTAAGTGCTGTAATAAAAATAAAAATAGATCTGATAGCTTTTCCTTATTTGTATTGTTTAGTGACCAATGATTGCACTTAATTATACGATCTATGATAATTGACTGGTAATCAGCATTATGATTCTGCAAAACTTTTTGTAATTCTTCAAAACTTTCTGGAACTTTATAAGTGTAAGGTAATTCTTTTCTTGCTCTTTCCATAATTTCTTTTCTCTTTAGAAGATCATCTCTAATTTCCTGTTGTCTGGTTGTATCATCCAATTGAAGGACACTTTCATTAGTTTTCGGTTTAAGATTTGATTTTCCTTTGGAACTAATTTTTATATTTTTTTTATCTGCCTCATTTTCATCATCACTAGATGATTCCGACTCCTTTAAATCTGATAAATGATCTTCAGAATTTTCAAACTCTGAATCGTCTTCATTAGAATTTTCATTTAGTTCATTTACAGCTACTTTTTTCTTCCCAATAGTGCCATTCATTGTAATAGTATTTGGTTGCTCATCTTCATGGATTTTTATACTTTCTTTTCCATTATTATCAGAGATCAAATTATCTTGAATATTATTTTCCTGATCATCATTATCAGTATCTTCAACTTTATCATCATCATCATGATCATAATCATTATCATCAACTTCATCAAGAACAGCATTACTTTCCTCATCACTTGAATTTTGTGTATCTTTAATTAAACTTTCTTCATCAACTGATATTTCATCATTTATAGGATGTAGCATAAAACCATCATCCAGATCATCTGCAGATTTGTGTTTAATTATATTATTTGTATTATTTATAAGTCCTTTCATTCTTGCTTGTCGATCTGCTTCTAGAGCTTCCAGTCTTTCTTTCTCTTCTTTTATAATTTCATCTTCAGATTTTAGTTTATCTGATGGCATACCTTTAGCCTCAAACTTTAACTGACGCACAGCAATATCATAATCATCTGCCTTTGTTACTACATCTGTTTCTTCGATAGTTTTATTGCTTGCTGAAACAATTGGAAGGAGATCTCTCCATTCAGAGTCAAGTTTCTCTGTTAAATCTATGGTTTGTTCTCGTATTTTTTGTTTCTCAGCTTTGCGTTTTTTTGATTCAGCTATAAGTTCATTTATAAGATCTTTTCTAGATTTTCCCGATTCTGATTTAGATAAAACTCCTCCACCAAAGTGAGCTTCACCAACAAATTTATCATCTAGTTTTCCAGTATTGTTTTCATTATCACTATATTCATCATCACTTTTTGGATCATCAAACTTTTCAATTTCTTCCAAAGTCTGACCCCTATGTGTTAATACTTCTTCATCATTTAAATTATAAATATTCTTCTTTTTATATGTTTTCATACGTTCTGCAGCAAATCTAGCTAATGCCTTGTCTTCTTCATTCATAGCGAAATTCTTTTCACCTATACGTTTATCTAGAAACAAATTATCTTTGTTTTTTATTTTATATTCTTGGAGAAGTGTTCCTTTTCGCTTCTTGATTGCTTTTGCACGTGATACACCTGGAAGACCTTTATCTGCTTTACTCTTTTTGCCCAAAACATTTTGTTTATCTCTATTTATGTGAACTTCAAATGGATTCAAAGATTTCTTAGTTTGTTGATTACGTTTCTGTTGAGATATTTCTGACAATAATTTCTTTTTAGCTTTTGCCATTTTTTCTTTCAATTTTTTAAATATTTTACTACATTGGTTTTGAATTTATTAAAAAGCTTTATTATATAATTTTATATGTCTAAAATTATTCATTTCATCTTTATCGTTAATAATTTAAATGTTCCTCAGAGTATAATTAGAAAATTATTTTTAACTCATAACCTCTTTTTAAGAAAAAAATATAATAGTTTCTTTTGTGACTGTTGCAAACTTAGGAAAATATGATACAATATCTTTTTAATTTCACTTCAAACTATAATTGAACTTTTCTAATGAAAACGACGTTGCTGAACAATTCACTCGATTTGTTTCTGCTTATGCACTAAACGTCTTACTACTATCCACGTGTACTTCTGTTAACATTACGCTTATTTAGGTTTAATATCAAAGGATCTGTGAAAATTCTGTTAAATTTTGTAGAAAAGATTTAAGATAAATTCCACCAACATATCAGTTTACAAGTAAATACAAGAATCACTTTATTTTAATAATCCTAGGTTAATAGGTAAAGGTAAATGCAACAATATCTTATTTATAAACGTCCTGATTAATTAAATATGAATATAATATTTTTTGCTTAACATATTTAATATAAAATATATGTATCTAGATTTCTATTTATGAAAGATTTAGAAATTGTCATATATTTTTTAATTTATCATAGTTTTAATATCAACACTTTTGATGTATTAATTTAAATCTTGGTTTGTAGCAGTCAACAGTTATAATAGATTTTGTACAAAGATAGATTCAGTAATTACTGTACTGCATTCGTTATCTTGTACAAAGAAAATTATTTTTTAAAAGTTACATTCTTTATAATATAATTATATAAATGTTAATATTTTTAATGATATAACCAAGAAATTCCTATTAGCAGCGAATTGAATTTATTGCTGTATGGCATGGAGTAATATTCAGAAGCGACATTTCACAGTATTAACTAAGTATAGGTAATATATTTATATTTATTAAATATAAATGCACATATCAAAGCATACAGATTGGAGTAAATTATTAATAGATTATCTCACATTTTAAATTAATGATGAAGTAGAAATATCTTGCAGCAACTTTATGAATTTAAAGCGAAGTGCTCTCTCCCATATATAATGATGAAAATTTTTGTAAAATAATGAAGTAATTAATATTAGTACAATAAATTTTGTTAAATTGAAAATTGAGTAGTACATATTATAAAGCTAAGCTGTTGAAATTTTGATCAACAAAAGGAAATGTGTTTAACCTTTCATGAATTCTTTTTATAATGTACAATTTCATGCAAACTAATTAACAATTTCAGTTATATACCAATTTTCTACATTAAGAATCATTAAGAATTATTATTGATTACTTTTATATGTTATTTTAAATGACAAAAATTATGTATGTTAAAAAGTATGTAATGTTTCATACGGATTAATGTTCAATTAATTTTTATTAATATCATAAATTTATGTTAGGAACGATATCGTGGCTTTATTTATTTCAAATTCGCGCTGAGTCGTATTGCGCACCGCGTTTTACTGCGCAGTCGCGGCCGGCTGCCGGTCCGTGGGGCTACTTGGTCAGGCCCTTTCCGGCGTGGGACGCCATCGCGGTAGCATCGTATGACAGGTGGAATGTATCTCGTTCGTAATTGCGTAATCGATAATCATAAATGCGTTCCTACGGACTATAGCTTTGTAATTTCGCGTTATTTAACCCGTTCGCTACCATTAGTAGTCGGAAGTGTTAGATTTTTATTTGTATTTTTGTTTAAATCATCATTTCGATATACATTCAATTCGCCTACGGTATTTCGCGATCGGCTAAAGTGTTAGACTTTTATTTTATATTCTTTTAAACAACGAATCGTATGGTGTTTTCTGCCTACAATATTGGACTATATGGTGGATACATATTGCTGACCATCTACCCGGTGCAGCCTATGGGGAACATAGAAGATGCGTGATGCTCATCAGAACACAGTGAGTCGCATATTTAATTGTTCCTCCGATTCCCAATCATGTCGTAGGACGAATGGTCCGAAACGACACGGGAATTGGTTGTATTTTTCATTATTATTGCGAGCATAGTGATCACGAATATTTTATTACTCGTGTACACTGATATATTATTTGTTAGGGCTTTCTTGTGTCTTGCGTTTGCATAAATTTATTACATACATTTTGATTTTGTATGATTTAATAATTTTACACATTTTTATCGTACTCAGTAATATAATTTGCATTAGAATTTCATATTATTGCATCATAAAGCTTCGCTCTATCACACGCAAAAACTTTCGAAGCACGGTCGAGCTTGCTTACGTAACATAAACAAGAAAGCATTTCGCGACGAGCTGGCAGGTGGCATTGAAGCGACAATGGTTGGACACTTGTTCATTGTTTACAATCTTTAGACTCGTCGCTTCGATAACGCTACCACTCGAGGGTTTTTTTAACATGTTCATTCAGAGCTTGGAAAAATATTTCATGTAGTGAATAGGAAACAATCTACTTTATATTAATATATAAGTACATTGCATGTGACAATAGTGTCTTAGTAATATTGAAAATATTAAAATTCGATTATAAAATGTCCTTATTTCCAAATTTTACTGAGCTCTGAATACTTGCCTTTTCCCTTTCCATTCTTTCATCCTAATAATAAAATAAATAAAATGAGTGAAATAAATAAAGTGAATAAAACAAATAATACCCTTCCTTGTGTTTAATTATTCTCTCCTCTGAAATGTATTAGATCGTTAGCTATGTTACTAATTATATTTTTAGCTGGGCTTCATAGCACACATGAAGACGCAAGGTTAGTGATATTTTTCCGTTAAATTATATTGCAGCCTATATGCAATAGGATAGCGAATTATCCATGATACAATTCAAATTTAAATTATTATTTTTGTGAGCTCAAAATTAAATAAATATTAAAGGCTTTATTTTAAATACATATTTTGTTTACAAATTTACAAATGAGCAATTGAGAGAATTTAGTTTAGATTGAAAATTCTCATTCAAATATTGGAATCTTGAATCTTAGAAATAATATCTAGAAATTTTTAATTCATTAATTAGTGCTGCATTGAGTTCTTTATTCGTTCCATTGTTCTTTCAAAGTTCGGTTTTTCGGAAGCTTCTTTTACGCACACCGAGAATAATTAGATATTCTTAAATAAACTATAGATGTTTATGCAAATGAATATTTTTATTAGTACAATTAAAGGAATCGAGCTTAAATAAAAATTTATATCTTACACATTGAGTGTATTTCTTGCTTCTACATTTATTTGAATTTCCCATTAATGCATAAACATCTATGGTTTAATTTCGAGTTGCTGCAAATGTTTTGTCGAATTCATTCTCATCTGCCTGCCGAAGAAGAAAGAAATCTACAGCTGTATCTTCGAAGAGGCCCGACAAACTGTCACGAAGAGGGCTGCAACGTAATGGTTGTTCATATTAGAATAGACATTCTGTTCTACGATGGACTACCATTCTTTACGTTACTTTATCACTATGCTCGCTATTTGTTGTACACTATGATCAAAGATGGAGAAGTACTAACACAAATGTCGTTCCCGAATAAAATGTAATATTATTTTGCACAAATAGTTTCGAATTCCGAATTTCTAATTAATTAAAATATTACTTTGTACTTCTTGATCATTTAGGTCATTTATTGTTTAATACGAACGGTAAGTCTTTTTTTATCGTTTTCACTTTCACTTTCGAGAACACATTAGGTGTTTCACGTGATATTTAAATCATAATTACGAATATTCAATTTTTAACTAAAACTTAAAGCTTATTAAATTGATGTTGCAAATTAATACAGCCTCTCAAGTTTTCTAATATGAATATTTTACTTTATCTAATATTTCAAACTTATTAAATTAATGTCTCGCATCATTAGAGGCTCTCGGGTATGTTCCGGATTTTTTTTTTTTGAAATTGTCACTTTATTTTGGAAAAAGCAACGGTTTTGACAAATGCTTAAACTATCTCTGTTAACATCCAAAGTATTATAATATTATTGGAACAAAATACATTAATTTCAATTCCGACATTAAAATTCTTAATTTACAAGTAATAATCAATTTTTTTATTTCAACGTTTTAATTCAAAAATTTTTTAAATGATTAATTAGTATAAGTACTCCTTTGGATACTTCGCAAGATCTGCTAATCTTCTCAGAGTTGTTTAGTTTTTCGGAAGCTCATTTTTAACGAACATAGGGAACATTCAAACATTTCTAAGCGAACGTGTAGTTTAGGAAAATTCATAATTTGACGAATTATGTTTAAAAAAAATAGAATCGAACAAAGTAAATAATATTTAAATGCTACAACCTATAAATTAGTTTTAATATTTTATATATTTTACGTGCTGCATTTTCTATTTCGTATTCGTTTCGGTTTTCCATAGATATTTCGCTGGTTGAAGAAGTCACAAAGAGGCTTGCCAGAAGATCTCGGAATTAGTATCGCGAATTAGAATTGTAGGTTTTGCACACGGTTTTCTTCCGCTTTTCAGAGAGTTTCGAAAATAGTCAGTCTATAGGTTCAACCAATTTAGGACTTAAAAAGGACGAAAAATAGGATCTACGGGGGGAGGGTTTAAGGGATTACAAATTTAGAGAGTTTAGAATAGGGGGTTAAAGGGTAGGGAGTATCTTGATTCAAACCATCCGTTTAGGCGGAGTTTGGTTTAGTAAAGTTAGTTTAGTAGTCTGCTAGTACCATTAAATTTGGTACCTTTCGTTCAGTAGTCAGCGTGGCCGTGGCGCGTATATACTCTCAGGGCCCTCCGTTCATGCGGAGCTTGTTTGTTGAAAGGTCACAGCCACGTTGCATTCGCGTGCTTTTTTATTTGTTAGGGGTACCGGGGGTGGGTTTCGCGGTCGTGACGTTGGGGGTACGCGGTCGTAACGTTGGGGTACGCGATCTTAACGTTGGGGTACGTGGTCGTAACGTGACGGTACGCGGTTCACGGGAACAAAGGGGTAGGTTCAAACCCTCCGTTCACGCGGAGTGTGGTTCAGTAAAGTAGTAGTTTGTAAGTACCATTAAATTTGGTACCTTCTGCCCAGCCGTCAGCGTGGCCGTGGCGCGTATATACTCTCAGGGCCCTCCGTTCACGCGGAGCTTGTTTGTTGAAAGGTCACAGCCACGTTGCATTTGGGTGTTTTTTTATTTGCTATAGGATTCCGGGGGTGGGTTAACACGTCGTAGGGTTGGGGGGATACGGTTGGGGAGGGGGGTGGGAGCAAACCCTCCAGTTTATGCGGAGTTTGGTTTAATAGTTCAATTCTGTACATTTTGGTACATTCAGTCCGGGGGCCAGTCTGTCTCTAGCGCGTATATACACTCAGGGCCCTCCGTTACCGCGGAGCTTGTTTCGTTGAAAGGTTATAGCCAGGCTGGACTCGGGCTTTTTTGGTTAGGTTAACGCGCGCGTGGGTTGTGGGAGCGGTGGGTTTTTGGGAATTCGGTGAGCAGGCGCGCGTGGGGTTTTGTGGGTGTAAAGTCAAGGGGTATTAGCAGGGCAAAGGTATAGAGATAATCGGTGTAGGAATACGGGACGTCAACCAATCGGTCTAGGTTGTGGGGGTTGAACTCGGGGCGTTTTTTGCTAGGGGTGTCGGACGAGGTTGCATCGCGTTTAAGGGGTTTATGGGTTTAGAATCGAAGGGTGTAGAGATTAGAATCACGTTTAAGGGTACGCGATTTTGTGCGTGTTAGGTTTCGGGGATTAGGGGGTAATAGAATAAGGGTGGGGGCTTTGTGGGTACTCGGGTCTTCGGTGGCGCGGACTGCGGGGTGTGGGTTCAAACCCTCCGTTCACCCGGAGGGGATTCAAACCATCCGTTCACACGGAGGTTGGTTTAGTAGAGTAGTCTTATAGTACTTTATAGTACTTTGTATTAGATAATCAATTGTGGCCGTGATGCGACCCCTCCGCCGGGGGCCGTCGTGCACAGGTGTGATCCTTCCAGCATTTCAGGGTCCTCCGTTCACGCGGAGCTTGAGTGCGTTTTAGCGTTATAGCCACGTTGAATTGGGGTGCTTTTTTATTAGCTTTTGTATTTGCTATCGGTTTCCGGGGGTTGGTTAAGGGGCCGTAGGGTGGTGGGGGGGTACGGTAGGGAGGGGGGTGGGCGCAAACCATCCGTTTATGCGGAGTTTGGTTTAGTTGTTCAATTCTGTACATTTTGGTACGTTCGGTCCGGGGGCCAGTCTGTTTCTAGCGCGTATATACACTCAGGGCCCTCCGTTGACGCGGAGCTTGTTTCGTTGAAAGGTTATAACCAGGCTGGACTCGGGCTATTTTGGTTAGGTAACAGGTGTGGGCCGTGGGAGTGGTGGGTTTAGGAAATTCGGTGAGCAGGCGCGCCGTGGGGTTCTATGGGTGTAGAGTTTAGGATCACGTTTGAGGGAAACCGGTTTTGTCAGTGTCGGGTTCCGGGGATCAGGGGTAATATTATAAGGTAGGGGGGTTTTGTGGGTGCGCGTTCCGGGAATCAGAGTAATAGCTTAAGGGTGAGGGGTTTTTTCGTTATTCGAGTCTTGGGCGTTGGCGTAAAAATACAGGGGAAGGGGGTGCTGGGTTGGGGGGCAGGGCGCGTGGGTCTCGAAGCGCAGTCACCTCCTCGTGGTGAGACCTGGTAATTGGTGTTGGTTTTCCACTGATTAATCAATACCAAGCTAAGTACTGCGTAAGAAATTCAATTAATTTTTAATGAAACTTCGAATCCACTGGACATTTAATAAATTCTAATTAAAAGTAAGTATCGTAACGTAATTATTCAATTTCATCAATGGTTCATTATATAAAGAACTTAAAGTTACGTTGTCTTGTTAATCAATAAATGTTTTGGCTGAAATATGCAAGAGCGATAATTGAAAATTCCATTTTTATCGTTAAATGATATAATAAATGATTATCATTTAACTGCGGTTTATTTATTTTTTCTTTAATTATAAATTGCTTTACCCCGAGATACGGTCTATAGGCTGAGATGTAGGTTGAAACATAAATGGATTATACAGGAAATTACAAATATTCTATTATAGTTCACATCTGTATGTCAGAGTAAAATGTTATTAATTCTATAAAACTCATCTGTCGTTTTCAACGCAGTGAAATATTAAACTGCTTATAACTTTCTATTGATGGTTTCCAATTGGCCTCTTTCAGCTTGTTAAACATTACACAACCAAAAATATACCATACCTAATATACATATTATAGTTGTGTACAGTTTGCAAGAAGTAATTTTTAAATAATCAGTAGCACACTTAGATTACTATGGTGTTTAATAATGATGATCATAATATGATCAAGTAATAATATTACGATTAATCATATAATAGAAGTTTAAGCTTGTAATAAACTTATTTTTATAATAAATAGTCCATAACAATCTGTTTATCGCTGAAACGATATATCGTAGAATTGTTCTCAATGTTTACAATCATGTAGTAAACAAGTCGTGACGGTTACGAAACGAAATCACGCAAGCGTGACGTACTCCTTTGAAGAAGTTCGTGTAACGATTTACAGATTTATCGCGAACTATTAATTCATGCATATTTGTTAAATAACAAATAATGTATGATCCTTAATGTTAATAAAGTAATTGTTAAAGGATTAAATTAACAATTATTAGTTAAAAGTTAGGAGGCAAAGTGAGTTGTATGTTATAATTAATTTCGATCGATATTCGATTAGGTTTTAATGAATAAAGGAATAAGTTTCGTAGAATATTTTTCATTTGCTATTAGAAATTTAATGAAATATTAAAAAATCTTACATTAAGCATTGAAAATAGTTAGAAAATGTTTAAAAATCATAGAAACATAAACAATTTAGTGGCACTTCGTTGAGCACAAAAAGAATTTAGGAATAACTACTTTGCGTTAAAAATTGGCTATATTTGTAAACTAATAATTAATTAAACAATGCCGGTCACTTGATACTGTAATAATTTATTGCACGAACAATTAAAACTTAATAAATTATTCGTGTGTTTAAAGATACCATAAATTTACGATTCTAAAACATCGTTAATCGTTAAAAGAACATGTTCTGTATAATATTCTTGGTATTTATCATTAATATCTTTACGGAATATAATGAATTTTATATAAATTATTGCAAATACTATCGAAATGTTTAAAAACAATGAAGAATTTAGTTGCAGTTCATTAGTTACGAAGAAATTTAAGAATAACTCTATTTAACATAAGATTTCGCTATATTCGCATAATAATGGTTAATTAAGCAGTAAAAACCAATGGGTGCAGTAATAATTTATTGCATAAACAATTAAAAATTGATAAATTATTATTAATATAGCGAAATAAATGTTCATATGCATGATCGTACTTCATTCATTGATGATCAAGGCTATGCCACGGAGCATGCACTACTGCGCATATCGCTCAACTGCGCAACTCGTGGGTGATATACGACTCATTCATTGGTAACACGTTAGTCGTCGTCTGACCTTCCTCCAGACGACGTCTCTGTGTCGGTTGTGTTTCCGAACACATGTTGACATATCGAACCGTGACGTCACGGGTACGCGCGTACTCTCACGACCTTTTCTTTATGCGTTACTGCATATTATTACCCGAGTTTGTTGTCGACTATTGCGATTCTTCGCACGTATTTTCTTCCGACAATCGCGAGTTATCGCGACCTTTTTCTATCGATCGTTACCATCTCTCGCGTGTCTTTTCTTCTGACTATCGCGAGTTTTCGCGAGCTTCTTCTATCGATCGTTACCATCTCTCGCGTGTCTTTTCTTCTGACTATCGCGAGTTTTCGCGAGCTTCTTCTATCGATCGCTACGATCTTTCGCGTGTCTTTTCTTCTGACTATCGCGAGTTTTCGCGAGCGTTTTCGATCGATCGTTGCGACTTTGTCAGCAACATGACAACCGATTAGCCGTACAGTGCCACGATATATCTCGCGATTATAACATTAGATTCTAGTGTTGCGAACATTAATACGCGTTATCGTAAATCGGTTCTGTAAGCTATAACGCGAATACTATTTGAGGGGATTAGTGTTAGGTTAGTAGTTCGCGTTAGGGGGTTAAGGGTAGGGGGGTTTTCTAACAGTTAGGGGGTTTTGGGTAAGGGGTAATCGGGGCGCGTCGGTTATGGGTGGTGGGTTGGGGGGGTTCGCTCGTGGGTTATCCGTCCGTTGGGTATATGTGGTGAGGTGGGTTCTGGGTGGGAAGGTGCGGGGGTAGGGGGGGAACTAGCACAAGGATCTGGCACCGTCGGTCTCATGGGGCCCTCCGGCTGACACCGGAGCTTATGTGTACCTATGTACGGTCATCTGCCTTGTGGTAGTTCAGGGGTGTTTGGGCGGGTGGGTTTCGCGAGGGGTAGGGAGTTGGGTCGCGTCGCGGGGGTAGGGGGTACGGTGGGGAAGTAGCACAAGGATCTGGGGCCGTCGGTCTCATGGGGCCCTCCGGCTAACACCGGAGCTTATGTTACCTATGTACGGACATCTGCCTTGTGGTATTTCAGGGGTATATTTGGGGGGTTCGGGAGTTGTAGTTGGGGAACGGGTTGGGAGAACTAGCACAGGGATCTGGCACCGTCGGTCTCATGGGGCCCTCCGGCTCACACCGGAGCTTATGTGTACCTATGTACGGTCATCTGCCCTGTGGTAGTTCTGTTTTCCGTGTGGGTGGATTAGATGGCGGGGGTTGGGAGGGTCGCGAGTTAGGCGGTGGGGTTTTTAGAATCGGTGTAGGTTATGGGTGGTTTTTTGGGGCTATGGGGTATAGATTAGTGTTAGGGGGTTTTGGGGTACGCGATAAGGGTTAAGGGAAAGGGGTGGGAAGTACAAATAGTATTCGCTTGTAGTTTATGGAGCCAAACGTTTATCTTGTTTTTTTAAAACAAACTTTGGTAAATTTATACCAAGTCAATCATAATACGAGATATTTATGGCATTGTATGGCTACTCGGAAATCGTTTGCTCTTTGTTTTTCGTTGCATATTCCAAAAAGTCTTAAGTGGCAGTTCGCGAACTCATTGGTTTTAGTGTTGGGTTTTTGAAGGCGCCTTCATATTGTTGTATTCTATTTCGTTGTATTGTTGAGTGTGTTTTCGGCGGGTCTTTAACAAGGAGAATCTCAGGATAAATCCTCTCTTAACGTGTTGAAATTTGATAGGCTTATAGATGTATGTGTACAGTAATTGTAACCGGAACTATAGTCGTAGATGAACAGTCATTCGCAAAAAGTGAATGCAAAAGTTGTGGAACCCAGTTATTTGGGTATATTTAAGTGATAAAGACTCGTAATAGTTTTTCTCTGGTTCAAATCTCGTCACTTTTTTCATAAATATTTTTTAGTTAACCATAAGTTAACATATGTAATATAATTTATTACAGTTTAACATATGTATAATAATTGTTAACTAAAAAAGAATTTATGAAAACAAGTGACATGTTTTGAATCAGAGACAAAGTATTACGTGTTTTTATTACTTAAATACTCCCGAATAAATTGTTTTCCCAAATTTTACATTCATTTTTCTTGAGAATGATTGCCCATCTACAGTTATAATTCTGACTGCAATTATTGTGTGCTACAAACCTACCAAATCGGAGAGGATGAGCCCTGAGATTCTCCTTGTAAGCGTAGTCACCTCCTCGTGGTGAGACCTGGTAATTGGTATCGTTTTCAAAAGTATAGATCTTTGGAAAACGATACCAAGCTAAGAACTACGCATACCTGTAGTCCAGTCTATTTGATTAACACATGCAAATCGTAGACTGGTCTACAGGTAAGAATTTTATGGCACTCTAAAAACTATATCACGTAATACACTATCTTTATAATGTCTCTCTCTTACGGTGACGAAATAAAAATCTTTTGATAGCTTTATCAACCATGGAAGCTGGATTAAGCATAGCTTTTATGTTGCAAACACGTTTTATTAAAAAGTGAAGATTTGGTCGATTTATGGGCATTGAAACACTATCACCACATAGCGGTGAACGGGTGGAACTAATTTTCGTTTACCTGTCACTTACAAACTAGTAAAAATATTAAAATTTCTCAGCTTAATGACAAGCTATTTACATGATTAGCGGCTCAAATTAAAGGTAAAGATCTCCATAACCAGAGATTAATCATATTGTATCAAAAGCAAGTGAGACTGGAGAAATAAGAATTAAGTAAAAAGGAGAACGAACAAAGTGATTTTAAAATTTCGCGCATAAATTGAGTAACTTTAGTATGCTGCGCCATCTATTGAAGAATGATTGAACCTGTTAACGAAGTAGTTCGATTGTTTACCGCGCAGGTGGAGCAGTTATGTCGTTCTTTCTCTTTCTCTTTTTATTGTTGGTAAACATGTGCGAGTTGTTTGCCGGTTATTTTGATAGATGGCAGCCCTAATCAAAGTCGGTTACCACGTTTGTTTACTTGTCGATAAATGTTTGTCAATAGTTTGGATACCTTTCGGAGAGATGGCGCCGTTAACGTTATTAAAATGATTTAGATATGCGGGAAATTTAAAAATGACTTTATATATTGCAAAAAGATAAATTGTATAATTATTGTATGCCATTATAAGTTACTAATGCTTAACCGTATGTGTATGTACGTATACATTTATTGAACTGCAACGTGTAAATAAAGTAAAGCAGTAATTAAAAAAAAAATAAGGTGGTATGATATAGCATTCGTAAATTAATTTGAGAACTTTATAGCTGTTATTTCTATAATTCGAAGTAGTATCTACCTTTTAACTATGGTTCAATTTTAAGGTTCAATTAATATTGAATAAGACTTTTAAAAATTTTATGTTTTTAACTGTAATTTGTTGGACATTTAATAATTTTAAAATATAGGTAAGGTAAGTATCGCACGGTTGTACAGTGCTATTATTCAACATATAGAGAACATTAAGTTGAATTATCATGTCATCCAATAAACTGTTTGATTGAAATATGCAAACGCGGTTAATGATTAAAAATTTTGTTTCGATCGTCGAGCGAATGATTGATTTTTGATTAGACACCGAAATTGTTTTTATATGTTAGAATCTCGAGGGCACACATTTATATGCGTTGCATACGTTCACATATAATTTTCTAATAACATAATTTTCAAATCGCAAAAAATACTTTTCAGGAGTGATTTAGTATTTTAAAAGTTTGCGTAGTAACATTTTGAAACTCGTAGTATTAATTGTAATTATTGGTTTTCGATTTATAAATTTTAACACACATTTGAACGGTTGATATTGAATATAAAAATAAATGTTGTTACAGAACTCGTCTGGACCTGGAAATGAACAACGGAACAACTCCCAGCATTGGAAATCTCCAGAAGAAATTACACACATATTACATACTCAGATTATTTATTGTAAAATTATTTTATACAATGTATTTCACAAAAATCATAATAAAGTAGATTAATTTAACAGTATTACAATGCTTTATCATTTATAATCTCTCCTATCTTATGTAAGATAATAATAAACAATATACTGCAAAAATTAAAAATAAGATTCGAAAAAAGTAGTAAAAAATGCTAAAAAATAAAAAAAGCAACGAAACCTGTTGAAAAATTCCGAGAAATGACGTCAGATTCTTAGAAATCGCGTAAAAGTTCCGAGAAATGACGTCACATTCCAAGAAAAATATTCCGTGCCACCTCCTCGGTTGTTATGTTCTCCTGATAAAAAATTTCGATTTCCGGAGCAAAGTTCAGTTCCGATTCGAAAATTCCGCGCTCGGAAAATTCCGAGAAGTGACGTCAAATTCCGAGAAACCGCGAAATTCCGAGAAATGACGTCACGTTCCAAGAAAAATATTCCGTGCCACCTCCTCGGTTGTTATGTTCTCCTGATAAAAAATTTCGATTTCCGGAGCAAAGTTCAGTTCCGATTCTAAAATTCCCCGCTCGAAAAATTCCGAGAAGTGACGTCAAATTCCGAGAAA
>JAOPTO010001116.1:0-21855 GCA_033822845.1 Tetrapedia diversipes
TTCATCTCTTCGTAGGTTAAAAACAACACGTTCTCTTGGTCCCTCATCGACCAAAATTTCAACACGTGTTTCCAAAACGGACCCATCGGTGCTTAAACGACGAACAATATTCGTTAATAAATACGCGCATGATTCGATTTAAGTAATACGTTTTCAACTGCAAGTACCATTATCCTCCAAGAATAATTCAGCGAATTCCTCGAAGGTCCCCGTTATGTTGTGAAATTTCCGGCAGTAATGGTAAAAGCTGACACAGGTATCCTTCGAATTTCTAGCGACGTAAATAATCTGAAACACGTTCACGAAATGTGCAATAATACATAAATCGTCATTCGCTGGCGATGTATGATACAGTGGTGGATAAAAGTTTAAGACGACAGCACAATGTAAAACATAATTTTATAGTTAGCAAATATAGTTTATCTATTCGTTTGTCATCATTCATTTCAATTATCATTATTATCATTATGGTAGAATACCGTTTATCGATTAGCATAGAATACAATTTTCATTTATACTGTTATTTCTAATCGATTAATTTATTTATTCCCTTTTGGTCCTAAAATTTTGTCCGTTACTGTACTTATTTCTTCTGTGTTCCCTTGTATGGACCCAACGTAACGTAGCATCGAACGATAAACACCTTCGGTTTCTTTTCGTGGATTTGCTGCGGCAGTAGTTCCAAAGGAAGATGAGACTTTATGTATCTGGCTCGCGGCATCTTAATAACATTCTCAACGGAATCGCCCAACTTCGCGAACCACTCCACGTAGTCCCCGGTGACCATCAACGACGAGGCTCTAAACCGAAAATCATGTTTATGGAATTCCACGAAACTTTTCGCAAAGATTCCTTCTCGTTCCGAACGCTAAAACTTACTCGAGCAACGGATTACGTATGACCAATAAAGTTTGAGCATTTTCATAGTCGAAGTTGTTCCCAATACACCACACCATTTCTTGCGCCCAGTGGCTGCCTGTAATTTAAAACGATTACGGTACAAGTTCTGGGGAATCAAAGTTGCGGTAAACCGAGGGAAGCCCCGATAAAAATTTACCAGTTCGCGGATACGACACCATCCATACGTCATCTTCGTAGACCTCCATGTCCCGGATCTTTGTCCCGTAAAACACGAATTGCGGCGGCAGCAAACAATCGCCTGGTTGCACTCTCAAGAAACTGGATTTCACGCCGAACATTTTGTCCAATCGTTGCCCCTCGTCCCCCTCGATCGTGGTGAAGCTAATGGATTTCTTGTCCACCACTGGAAGCATTGTGCTCGTTACAATAACAACGTCATACGATCGAACGTTACGTCTGAGTTCGTATAAACGGATAAACAACTAACTTGTTACGTAATATCGTTGAAACAACCCTTGTGAACACCGTGAAACACGATCCAAGATGTTATTGCGCTCACGGCCGACAACGAAATGAGAATGCCTACAAGCTTGTTCGCATCTCTTCGCCACGCTCGTGGTCCAGTTTTTACTTTTCCACGATTAAAACAACTTTCGACTCTTGGAAACTTCCGCGTGAACAAGCGTACACTACTAAGAACTTAAACGACGAACGCTTATTACGAACAAATCGGTGAAAAGAACGTTTATTTCACGGTCGAACGATATTTTTCAACAAATTTGGTAAGAAAGAAAGAAAATTTTGTTCGAACTGCAAACAACGCTGCACTTGAACAAGAAACTAATGTAAATAGCGTTTTCGCTAAAACGTGAACTGTGATGTTTCCGTAATTGCCTGTATACGTGTTTGCTAGTTACAATATCAAAAGCAACCACTCTCGCGCGCAGAATGATATCGATGGTATTAACTTTCTCGTTGTAACAGATTTCACTTTCGGAGAAAGTCGATGCATTCTAACCAAACGCGTCGCCCAATGTATCTAGAATTGAGATGATATTCCGATTTCTGTCCTCTTTAACCCCTGTGTTATTGTTCTAGACAATGAGACATAAACACAGGTTCTCTCTGTCGTAATTTGTTTAGGACTTGTAACGAAGAAAGCGAATTCAACAGAGATTACAAGTTTGAAATTCAATCCAGTTGCATTCGCGCATATGCAAAACTGCTCGCGTGATTTATCGATTGTCATTTGGAATAGGCAGATGCTTAACAATGCAGTTTTGTTATCACATTTATCAGTTGAACATTCATTCTGTCGGAATCAAGTTCGCTTTCACTGCGTCGAAACTCAAGGCACCTGACTGGTTCTGTCTGATTTCTACGCTCTTTATTTCACTTCATTCTCGATTCAGAAAATAATGATAGGCTACAGATACGAAGAAAACACAAGGCTTCTCTTTTATTCGTATCTTGCCACTATGCAATACAGCTATGCCTAGCACTTTAACGCATTTTGTACCTATTGCATTGTTACGTAATGTTGATTCGTATTATTATGCATATAGGATGTTTAAAATCGATCGGAATAAATTATACATAATCAATGTTGTTTTTTTTTTTTTTAGAAAGAAGGGTTAGATTTTTCACATAATTCCCTCAATCAGGAAGATAAATTACACGATTTATTTCAACGAAGCTGCCCATAGCAGCGCACATAAAAGACATATCCTTTTGCCATTTTATTATTGGACTTTAAAAAGGACTAAAATAGGACTAAAAAAATTATTTTTATATCACCAAGAATGAGACAGGAATAAATAAATCGTTTTACGGATTTCCCTTGTCCAATGTGACTGTCATACCGTTTCTAACACTCCAAACTGTTCAGAAAGCTAACTTCTCTTAGGTATCATTTCCCGATATTTGAGCTTGACAATTGACCTTGGAAGTTTAAGTTAAAATTGAAAATTTAGTTTTCGTGTCGAATTCAATGCAGTGTTTGACTTAAACAGAAAATAACAGAAACCTTAAACCATTACCTATCCGCATCTACCTGATATAGGAACGCACGGCTAAGTTGGCCGTTTTCGGTCAAGACCCGTGGGTAATTTATGGGGTATTACTACACAGGGTGGTCCAACTAAATCTGGTCACTAAAATATTTTCCTTATTAGTTGTTATACAGAAAAATTCCTCAGGATAAAGTTGTACAGTTTTAAAAGATATATTTAATGAAAGAAGAGAAGAACTTTACCTTAGTTTCTCTTTTGTACGAATTCCTTTAGTTTTCTGTTTTCAGAATCATCGATATCTTTTCAAATGGAATCCTATATTTTTTTCGTACATTCTTATAGAGCATAAAAACAAATTCAGTGACCGCCTAAGGTCAGCTTGATCTTATAACTTCAAAAGAAATAGTTTATCAGAATAGACCAACAACATCGTAAGACATGAAGTAAAAAAAGTCATTACTGCATGTGCATTAATAATATCGCAGAAAATAGAAAACATATGTGAAGAGATTATTGAAAGATTCTAGCTATGTATTGCAGCAAATTGTGACCATTTTGAGGATATTTGGTTAAAGAAAATTACCAATGAAATGGAAAAATATCAAGTACCCTTCCAACAAGGTCTAATATTATTAAACCTAACGTCGCGTAAATTTTTAAGAATCTTTAATTTTTAAATATCTGTTTTTTTATGCTGTAACAGAATTTAAAATAAAAGTATAGGATTCCATTTAAATAAATTTTGATGATCTAGTCCTGAGAAAGTTTTTTGTTCAACAATTAATAAAGAAGATATTTCAGGGATCACATTTAGCTGGATCATTCTGTATATAAAAGGAGTAACGCTGGAATTCTCAAATATATAAGTTTATCGCCGTTTCTGATAGATGTCGCTTACTGTATAATCTAAAAATCAATTGATTTGACCTATAGGGGAATAAGATTACTAGCCGAGGAGTTGGTAAAATGTTTTTCGAACATTGGACTTGTGGAAGAAGTAAATTGAACACGTTCTTTTACTAGTGCGACCACAGAAATGTTTGTTGAGCATTACCAATTATATAATCACTGAATAACGTACACTTCTATCGTAAATTTTGATGTTTAATTTCCCAATTTGATCTGCACTGCAGCCAATTATTCTAGTACCTTTTAGATAGACAAATTATTTTGACTAAGGAAACATACCCCTTCTAAGTACAATCGGTATACCTCAGCCCGTGAAATGGTCACGTGCCTTAGTTTGTACTACACTAATATAGCAACATTGTTGGATATACGCATACTGTATAAATGTACTACTTTAAATCACACTATCACTTTTAACTTTGTTTTAGCTATTCGAGCACATCGGAAAAACGATAAAATGTTGCTTGTGTATATTATTTTGTGCCATAATATTTAAAATGATATTCTCTAGCGTTTTGCCGATAAAGTAACGAAAATCCCTATACCAATCTACAAGGGTAGGTTTGTTGCATAGAGATTTATGGTTCTTACTGTACAATTCTTAACAGAGGACGCTCTCTGCAGTAAAGTGTTTACAAATTTTATATGAAATTGTCAGACAATTGTCAAAAATGGGAGTGAAAGATCTTTGGAATATTTTGTCGCCTTTGTGCGATAGAAGGCCAATGTTTGAGCTTCAAGGCAAAACGATAGCTATTGACTTGAGTTGTTGGGTTGTAGGTAGTCAAACAATTACCGATAGTTTTGCGCAGCCGAAAATGTACCTTAGGTGTGTGTATATTCTTTGGTTTTGGTTACTAATTTTTTAAAATTAAATATAAATAAAATTGAATAATTATTACAGGAATCTATATTTTCGTACAGCATTTCTTCTTATGCAAGGAATATCACCAGTATTTGTGTTAGAGGGAAAAGCACCTACTCTGAAGCATAATACAATAGCTAAAAGAAATGATGTTCGTTGTGGATTTAGGGAAAGAAAAACTACTCGTAAAGGAGGGAGAACCCACTTTAATAGAATTCTCAATGAATGCAAACAAATGCTTGAGTATATGGGTTTATCATGTGTGCAAGGACATGGAGAAGCAGAAGCAATGTGTGCTTATTTAAATGAAGATGGGGTAATATTTCGTTTTCATAAATAGTAAAGGATATACATCTTGATTAATTTTTCCTTTATTAAATACTTGTTTAGCTTGTTGATGGATGTGTAAGCCAAGATAGTGACTGCTTTTTATATGGAGCACAAGTTGTTTATAGAAATTTTTGTGCAAGTGTTCAAGGAAATCATGGAGGTACAGGTGGTGCTGTGGATGAATATAGCTTAGAAAAAATTGAAAGAGTATTAGGAATAGGAAGAAATAAAATGATAGCATTAGCCTTATTATGTGGCTGTGATTATGATGATGGTATAAATGGAGTTGGTAAAGAAGCTGCTATGAAACTTTTTAGCATCGTAAATGATGAAGATATTCTTAAAAGGTATGAAGGTATATATTATAACATGTTTCATCAAAGGTTTATTAATATAAATATATAGTATATTGTTTTCTTTTTCAGAATTAAAAGTTGGAAGACAGACAATATGTTAGATTTCAAAGAAGAGGAACTATTGAAGTCAGATTTGTGTTCATCTTGTGGTCATAGTGGCAAATTGCAAAAACATACAAAATCAGGTTGCAAAGACTGTGGAACTGTCACAAAGTGCAATAATTCTTATAAGTATATATTTTATCACCTTATTTATTATATTGTTAACTTAACACATATGTAATTGTAGTACACTTTTTCAGACTAAAGAACACATTATTATTAAATGAGGTTGCTTTACGAAAGAAAGCACTTCTTATTGAAAATTTTCCAAATCAAGAACTAATAGATGAATTTCTCATTAGAAAAGGTCCAGTACCCACAAAAATAGATATTCAATGGAAACAACCACAATCGGATAAATTCATAGTGAGTTTTAATGTAAACCTTTGTATTCTCATTAAACTTATATTTATATTATAAATGGTCTTATTAGGATTTCATGGAACGACATTTATCTTGGGAGCCACAATATGCATTTGAAAAAATATTTCCTCTGGTAACACGTTGGCAAATCGTTAATCTTCCAAATATCTCTGTTGAAAATCGTTTAAGAATACGTGGTTTATTCATACCGGAAGCGATAAGAAAGATTCGAAATATTAGGACTGTTGCGAGTTATGAAATCATTTGGAAAACTGATCATAGTATAATAGAAAAATTAAAAGAATATATAGCACTAGACAAAGAAAATGAAGATAATGACGTAGATATTTTATCTGAATTAGTAAGTATTGAACCGCAGAATGATGTACAGAAATGTTATCCAGAGTTAGTTGAAGCATTTGAAAATGCAAGGGTAAAAAGAAAAAAACGACAGACTAAAAATAAAGGACAAAATAATGCTAATGCCGAAGATACCGAAAAACGTAAAGTAGGAAAGAGACGTATAAGAAAAGTTCCTTTAAATGTTGACAACAATAAGAAGATTGATGAGTTTGTTTTAAAAAATCCTCCTTCTTCATTGGAGGAAATTTTTGAGAGGATGAGCATTACACCAAAAAGATCTAGAATGCCAAGTGGTGTTCGAGAAAGTCAGAAAGGGAACAATAAAATAAAACGCGGCCCTCAATTCAATAAAGTATTTCAATCGGAAAATATCAATTCGAAATCAAATACTACATTGGATAGAATGTTTAATGAACTTACGCCGGATGATTTTATCAGTGATAATGATGATGATTTAAATATTTCAGAAATAATTGATAATATCTGTAGTAAAAGGGCCTTTGAATTTAATATTATAGAAAATGTACAGACATCTAAGGATGAAAAAACAATTTGTGAGAAAGATGATGAAAATTCGGAACCATTTGACAGCCTAGTTAGTAATCATGTGGAATCTAATCAACGTCAACAAATTAGTGCAATTGACGATCAATTCGTTGATGAATTTTGTGATATAAATGAATCTTATATTCCTCTTAATCAAAGAATATTACCTTCCAAAGAAGAGAAGGAATTTTTAAAGATTTCTACAGAAATAAATAGATTCAGTATCGGGATTGATGCTCTTATGAATGATACTGATCCAGAAACCAAACATGTTACGTAGCATATAGTATAAAGTAACACTTTTATAATACACTATTTCTGTAAATTATTATATTATTAATTTTAAATAATATTTTACACTTTTAAATAACTAAAATGGATGCTCTTTTAAATTTCTGTCTTGTTATTCCATACACAATCATCACATATGAATTTTGTTAAGGTATCGATTATAATATAAAAAAGTATCGCAAATAGTATTAGTCTGAACCAATAGATGGCGCCACATTCTAATTCTGTCGTAATTAGAAATAATCATTTTTATTTATTAAAGGAGGAACAAAATTCGGATAAAATTGAACAGAGATCATTGCTGAGATACTCTTCTTTAATTTGACACGCGAGTAGCTAGTAAACACTGTCTACAAACCGAGAAATTTAAATACACATATTTTCCTGTATAAGGTACACACGGCCGTTTAATACTATCTTTTCATAGCTAGATACCTATAGCGTTTATGTGTCCATGAATCGATCAAATTTTTAATTCGAAAAAAAAAACGCATTTACAGCACTAATTTCTGAGCGTTTTTGCATGTTTTAGTTTTGTGAGGGACATAATTTTTTTCTCATATTTATTTTGTTACGATACCAATTATAATAACAGAAATTGTAGCCCAAATAGTACTCCTTAGATTCGCTAGATGGCTGCGCAGAACGACTCAGCTCAAATTTGAAATAAGTAAAGGTACGGTATCGTCTTTAATGTAAAATAACGATTAATAAAAATTAATTGAACGATAACGCGTATGGAATATTATATTCATTTCCTATAAATTATCTTTATTTTTCCTATATAGAAGAGTGTGTTCATAAATAATGCTGCCATATTTAGTTTTATAATTCTATTTACTTGTCACTTCGTAATGAATTTTACAGGTTCAGTAACTTTTTACATTTAAAATAATAAATGAAAGTAATCGTGAATTTCTAATGCAGAAGGATTGTGTAGAATCGAAATTGTTCATTACTTTGCGCGGAATTATAAATTATGAATAGAAATGGTAAAAGTTGAGACACATTTCCTTTTACTGATTAGAATTGACAACTTAGCTTCATAGTAAGCATTAGAATTGTTTTATTAATAGAAATGTATTTTTCCAATCTTAAGTTTCTCACGATTTTACTAAAATCATAATCATAACAGAAAAAAGATATATAACGTTTTAGATTAACCAACAAATAACTAACCATCATTATTCAAATATTAAAAGTAAATATTCTTTAATCAATAAAACTTTACACGATATTTTTCTTATTTACTATCGAAATATTAAAGATATTACATGAACTATAGTATATAGGTTTGATAGTTTAAAAACTATTAAAACTTCAAATAATTTAATTACAATACATTGAATACAAGGAAATTTAGAAGTGCTTTCTGTTTAGTGTTAATAATCTTTTACATTTGCAAAATTAAAAATAATTAAATAATACCGGACAATGGGCACTGCAAAAATTTATTGTACAAACAATTATTACGTTCAGAAAATTATTTGTTTTTAAAGGACATCACCGATTTATCATCCAAAAAATTGATTAATCGTTAAAAGAACACATTTTACGCAATATTATTCAGATTTGTTATACAAATTTTAATAAAATATTAAAGCTCTTACCTAAGTCATCGCAAATATTGGCTATATGTATAAAATTATTAAAAATTGTAGACAATTTAATTGTAATTCATTAAATACCATGAAACTAAAAGAAATTCTATTTTGCGCCAAAAGTTGACTATATTTACCAATCAAAAAATAACTAAACAATGAAGGCTAATTGGTAATGCAATAAATTATTGCATAAACAATTACAATTCAAGAAATTATGATGAATAAAGAGAAATAACGAAATTATATATTTCATGGAATAGTAAACAAGGCGAAAACAAAGGTAGTTCACGTTTCAATACTTGCAATGAATTGAAAAATATGTTATACAGTTGAAAAGAAAATTGAGCAAATTCTTTATAATAAATTCATTTTCAAAAGACCCCACCTCTTAATAGAAAATTCACAAAAGCCTTGAAAAATAATATAATGAAAGTATTTTATAAATATTTGTCAAATTACAAACTATATAGTGACAATAACAATTCTAGATTAATAAAGTAGTATCACCATGTAAGCATTAAGAGGTAAATGCAGCTGGAAATATGTTTTAATCGTAAAACAGCATTGTTTTCTAGATATCTTTTGAATGTTTCCTATAAATAATTTAATAAAATATTAAAGGAATCGCATAAAATTTTAAAATAAGATAAGTAGTCTGAAAACCATACAAAACTTTTGATAATGTAATTACAATCCATTGAATACAAGGTATTATAGTAATGCGTTTATTTAGCGTTAAGAATCATTCGTATTTGCATAATTAAAGATGATTAAACAATACCAGGTAATCGATATTACAATTATTTATTGCAAAAGTAATCAAAATTACATAAATTATTTAATATAAAGGGTATTAGAGAATCTATCATGCAAAGAGATTGAATAATTATTAAAAGAACACACTGTACGCAATATTGTTTTCATTTATTATTAAAATTCTAATAAAAGATTAAAATTATTACAAAAGCAACTGCAAGTATTGACTAGTTGTTTAAAAATTATAAGAAATTCTTAACTAATTGTATTTCATTAAGTACCATGAAATCTAAAAGAATTCTATTTTTTACCAGCAATTTGCTATATTTGCTTATTAAAAAATGAAAAAAACGATGAAGACTAATAGGTACTATAATAATTTATTGCATAAACAATTAATATTTAATAAATTATTATTAATAAAGAGAAATAAGGAAATATTGTATTTAAATGAATAGTAAACAAGTCCATAAGAACGGTTGTTTATGCTTCAGTGCACTTTGCGCTAAAGTACACTGCGCAACTTGGAGAAGACGTCCCAGGAGATCAGTTGTTGTCCGACCGTCTTACCGTGCACGTCAACATGTCAATATGTTATCGAACATATTTTGACACATCGCGCGTATAGTAACGGGTTCGCGCGCGTACCCGCGGGCTTCCGCGAGTGTTTTATCGTTCGGTAACGCGTGTGTTCGCGAGTGGATAGCAGTGTTCCGGCCGGTGTTACGTGCGTCCAGCAGTGGTTACGGTGGACATCATTCCGGGTTAGTAAATGTGTTCACGCTTGACTTACTGCATGTTCCGCGAGTGTTTCCGTATTAATTAGTGCGCGTTCCGCGAGTGTTCCCGTATTAATTAGTGCACGTTCCGCGAGTGTTTCCGTATTAATTAGTGCACGTTCCGCGAATGTTTTTTTTCGATTACCGCGTACTTTTGCAAATGTTCTTTTCAATTGATGGTTGTTTTCGCGAATGTTTTTCTACCGATTACCGCGTACGTTTGCGAATATTTTTTTTCGATTACCGCGTACTTTTGCAAATGTTTCTTTTAATTAATAGTTGTTTTCGCGAATGTTTTTCTACCGATTACCGCGTACGTTTGCGAATGTTTTTTTCGATTAATGCATGTTTCCGCGAATGCTTTTCTACCGATTACCGCGTACTTTTGCAAATGTTTTTTTTAATTAATGCATGTTTCCGCGAATGCTTTTCTACCGATTACCGCGTACGTTTGCGAATGTTTTTTTCGATTAATGCATGTTTCCGCGAATGCTTTTCTACCGATTACCGCGTACGTTTGCGAATGTTTTTTTTCGATTACCGCGTACTTTTGCAAATGTTTTTTTTAATTAATAGTTGTTTTCGCGAATGTTTTTCTACCGATTACCGCGTACGTTTGCGAATGTTTTTTTCGATTAATGCATGTTTCCGCGAATGCTTTTCTACCGATTACCGCGTACGTTTGCGAATATTTTTTTTCGATTACCGCGTACTTTTGCAAATGTTTTTTTTTAATTAATAGTTGTTTTCGCGAATGTTTTTCTACCGATTACCGCGAACATTTGCGAATGTTTTTTTCGATTAATGCATGTTTCCGCGAATGCTTTTCTACCGATTACCGCGTACGTTTGCGAATGTTTTTTTTCGATTACCGCGTACTTTTGCAAATGTTTTTTTTAATTAATAGTTGTTTCCGCGAATGTTTTTCTACCGATTACCGTGTACGTTCGCAAACGTTTTTATTTTGATAAATGTACGTTTTACGGGCTATCTTTTAAACATTTTTGTGCGCATTATATTTCATTTTTTCTAATTAGTTTTCAAATCTCCGCGTGCTATTCTGTATACATATTCGCGTACATTTTCCGTATTCATGCCTGTAATATCTTTTGAATTTTCGTATACGTCTGCATGATTGTTTGTGACTTCATTTGCATGATTTCACATATCCTCTTTTAAAACTAGCTCGACTAAAATTCTGATTAAATGTTCACAGGGTGCTGCCACTCCATCTCCAAAGGCTGCCTGGTCAATTCGAACGGGGTGCTATACCTTGAGCAGTTCTACGGTACCATAAGATGTTCTGCGATCGGTGAGTCGCATGCTTTACCTATTTTTTATTGCGAACGTACTGTTCACAAATTTTATTGTACATCGATACAATAGCAATCATATATGTTACATCTCCCATGGCGCGTTTCTTAGCTTTGGATAGAGATTTCTTGTACTTCTCGAGTTAGGGTCCTTTAAAAAATGTGAAATCAAATTTATCAAATTTGTTCATAGGTATAATTTTACTCAGTTTTTAACATTGATTGTCGTTGTTAGTTTTGCGAATTTTAAAGCGCATTTGTGGCAGCTCGAAAATCGGTCGTCGTTGGTTTTGCGCACTTCAATGCGTCTTATGTGGTTGCTCGAAAATCTGTTGATATTGGTTTTGCGTATCTTAAAACGCTCTCAGGTGCACATCAAGCCTCTATGTTAAATAAATCTAAAGTTACCGGATATATACGTAATGTCCGGTACCCGTATAATATACTAATTGACCAGCACATTTTAATATGCTCTGTGCAAACAAGCATATTTTATAATGTTCGCAAATTTGACACAACTGTGTTGATGTCACACAGTCAATTCTATTTTATTTCTTCAATCGATCAATTGAACAAATCTGTTTTATCGTACCGTACAGTACGGTACCGTAGGTACCTATTTTGTTTTATTATAGCTTTTGTAAATTTATTTGTTATGGATGTCTGAAATTCGTTTTATTCTTTAGCAGGATCCTTCAATATTTTACATTTTTTGTATAATTATGTGTAGTTTGAATTTCAGGTGGGTCTCGTTTGCGTAGTCACCTCCTCGTGGTGAGACCTGGGAATTGATATCGCTTTTCAAAGATTGCATGTTCTATGTAAAGCGATATCAAGCTAAGAACTACGCGTAAATCCAAAAATTCATAAGTTTTAAAAAAACTCTTTTCGGTCTTTTGCAACAAATTAAATCTTCAAAATTTTTGAAGCCTTCCTAGCTTTACATATAGACATATATCATTGTAGAATAATACGGTAAATTCTCATCCACAATTCACTGGTCACTTAATAAATTTAGACTAATGATAAGTGTCTAATACATTTGCACAACATAGTTATTTAGCTTTATTAATTGTTCGCCTTATAGCTGATCAATAAACGGTATAAATAAAATATACGAGTGTCCAGTGACTTATGGATGAGAATATCAGTACCAAATTCATTTTAACGTTTTGTGTTGATCATTGTTGTAATTTCGTGTGAGCCGGAAATTCATTCTACATTTTACTAAAACATTTTCAAACTTTATTCGTAAATTGTATATTAAAATCATAAATGATACAAACGCAGAATGAATTTCAGACGAGTCTCGCTCGTTGCGTAGCCACCTCCCCTAGGTGAGACTCGGTAATTGACGTCGGTTTCCAAAGAATGCACGATCTTTGGAAGTCTACGTCAAGCTAAGAGCTACGCATGGTTCGCGATTCAATTTAGAGTTTTCACGTGTTTGCTCCCGGTCTTAAACCGATTGGAGATTTATTAAGATAGTAAAATTATTCGCAATTTTTGCATAATCTCTCAGTTTTGCTCGTATTCCGTCCGTCGCGATTTATAATATCGTGAAACAAACCTACTTATTCGCGCAATTGGACCTATCCAACAGCGCGAATAAGTAGTCGCGTAATATACTAACCGAATAATATGCTAGCATATTCTTCTATTGCAGGTATTTAATTTATCATTTTAAATGTAATGTAATCGTACTACAATTTTATTCCCACAAAATTTCCCTATTTCCCACTTTCATCGTCGATGATTTTGTTTGTACAACTGGGCTCGTTGCATTCACTCCCTTCTCATTGTCATCTGTTTCGGGGCTTGCTTCTTTGCCTCCTTCTCTCATATTCATTATATTTCGCGATCAACCCGTATCAATGCATTGCCTTGGGCTCCCTACCCCTCCCCCCCAAACACCGCCGACCAACCCGTTTCATTTTTATACAGCTAGCTTCCCAGTACGTAATTCTACGTTGGAAGGTACCAGTACATCGTATAGGACGTCGAGGGATGCGTGCGACGTAGTTTTAGCTATCCATAAGATAGTTTTAGCTTGTCAATTTTATTGTGGGCGCTTCTCCTGCAAGGAAAGCTTGTTCAACTTAAAGCGAAGAAATTCGCTTTCCATTTTCCTTCGCCGCCACATCATATAGAACAATGCAATGTTCTCGCGCGTATATAGCTTCGTAATCGTTCGGTGTCGGAGAGTTTTTGCATGGCGCACTCGCTCGCCGCCGTGGTGCGACATGCGCTTAATGATTCCATGCTTCTGTCAGACACTCTCGCGAGTCTTCACCAATCTCGCTCGTGTCACGATACTCCATGTTCGCGCCGCGATCGTTGGGGCGGCGTCATGTCGATGCGACTACCGGTGTCCAGCCGGGGAACTGCGGCGCTGCGTCGAAGGGAGCGGTGGTTGCTCCCGACCAGGGTTAGGTCCTGCAGGTGGACGGGTCTCGGCGCTACGCGTTGGGGACAGCGGCATGCTCCTACCACTGGTCGCTGTTGTCGGGCGCGCCGCCAGTTTGTGGCACGTTCCTTCATCCGTTAGTCGGCAGGGGGGGACTGTTGCATCCGTCTGTAGGGCCGTGCTCGAACCCTAGCTGGGCCCCGTGAGTTTTATCGCCATGGCGTCGCCCCAGCGACCGCGTAAGTCGCGGCATGGATGCCGTGACACGGTTGAAGGCGGGGGCGGCTCGCGAGAGCGCGTTTGGCATGCAATTATTAAGTGCATGAGAGTGCGTTGTGCACTGTTCGACGATGTTGGCCAGCGATTGCGAACTCGGTAGTTTCGGTCGCGTCGCGATTCTCAATTGCTCGCGTTTTCTACCGAACACCCACTTTGGGTGCTTTTCGGATCACTTTTTAATGATCAGTCGATCATTGCGTATAGTGTAGTGTTGCGAAATTAGAGTCACACCTTAGTTTTCCGCACCGAAATCCCTTTGCAATGCACGAACAGTTTCAAAGTGCATTTTAGCTTCATTTCATTCCATTCGCTTTCAGTTGAACAAGCGCATCTTTGAGTAGGATATCCGCCACATACAATCGTAAATCATTGTAACCTCATGTTAATCTGAAGTTCATTCTACATTTCATTAAACAGTTTCACACTTTTCTTATTTGTTTAACGTTAGAATCATATATTATAGACACGTAGAACGAATTTCAGACGAGTCTCGCTCGTTGCGTAGCCACCTCCCCTAGGTGAGACTCGGTAATTGACGTCGGTTTCCAAAGAAAGCATGTTCTTTGGAAGTCTACGTCAAGCTAAGAGCTACGCATGGTCCGCGATTCAGTTTAGAGTTTGCATATTCTTGCTCCCGGTCTTAAACCGATTGGAGATTGATTACATTATTAGAATCTCTTTAACTTTTGCATAATTTCTAACTTTAGTTCGTAATCCGTTCGTCGGGAGCAATGGTGCCGTTAAATAACTTATTCACATAATTGGATTAATCCAATAAGTGTGAATAAGTTATCCGCGTAATATACTAATTTTTATGTTGCAGGTATTTAATTTACTATTTTAATTCGATCCTAATGCTAATATAATTTTATTTATCTGATATATCCCGTTCGAAATTTCAACCTCTCGCCATTTTGTCGCGCTTCTGAATTCGTATCGGGGCTCGTTCATCTATATGGTTCTGATCCTCTAATCCGTTCCGAGATTTCTTGTTCCTTCGTCTTATTTCCTCTGCTTCATTGTGCTTTATGACCCACCCATATCAATGCACTGCCCTACACCCACTACCTCCCGCACCCCCCCCCCCCATTACCCTGCCCGGCAATTCATGTTTACACAGCTAGCTTTTCACCCCTTAATTCTACGTCAAAGCGTCTCCAGTACACCACACAGGACGACGAGGGATGCGTGCGAGTTAGGTTTACTTTGCCCTAAGTTAGCATAAGCATGTTAATTTTATTGTAGGCGCTTCTCCTACAAGGAAATCTTGCCCAACTTAAAGCGAAGAAACTCGCTTTCCCATTCCCCCCGCCGCCTTATCGTATAGAACAATGGAATGTTCTCGCGCGTATATAGTTTCGTAATCGTTCGGTGTCGGAGGGCTTTGCATGGCGCACTCGCTCGCCGCCGTGGTGCGACATGCGCTTAATGATTCCATGCTTCTGTCAGACACTCTCGCGAGTCTTCACCAATCTCGCTCGTGTCACGATACTCCATGTTCGCGCCGCGATCGTTGGGGCGGCGTCATGTCGATGCGACTACCGGTGTCCAGCCGGGGAACTGCGACGCTGCGTCGAAGGGAGCGGTGGTTGCTCCCGACCAGGGTTAGGTGCTGCAGGTGGACGGGTCTCGGCGCTACGCGTTGGGGACAGCGGCATGCTCCTTCCACTGGTCGCCGTTGTAGGGCGTTCCGCCAGTTTGTGGAGCGTTCCCGCATCCGTTAGTCGACAGGGGTGGTCTGTTGCATCCATCTGTAGGGCCGTGCTCGAACCCTAGCTGGGCCCCGTGAGTTTTATCGCCATGGCGTCGCCCCAGCGACCGCGTAAGTCGCGGCATGGATGCCGTGACACGGTTGAAGGCGGGGGCGGCTCTCGAGAGCGCATTTGGCATGCAATTATTAAGTGCATGAGAGTGCGTTGTGCACTGTTCGACGATGTTGGCCAGCGATTGCGAACTCGGTAGTTTCGGTCGCGTCGCGATTCTCAATTGCTCGCGTTTTTTACCGAACACTCACTTTGGGTGCTTTTCGGATTATTTTTTAATGATCAATCGATCATTGCATACAGTTTAGTGTTGCGAAATTAGAGTCACACCTTAGTTTTCCGTATCGAAATCCCTTTGCAATGCACGACAGTTTTCAAGTGCAATTTAGCTTCATTTTATTCCATTCGCTTTAAGTTGAGCAAGCGTATCCTTGAATAGGATATCCGCCACTTAGGATTGAACGTCATTGTAATCTCATGTGAATCCGAAATTCATTCTACACTTTATCAAACGCTCTCAAACTTTTATCTTTTATCTAACGTTAGAGTCATAAATTATAGAAACGTAGAATGAATTTCAGACGAGTCTCGCTCGTTGCGTAGCCACCTCCCCTAGGTGAGACTCGGTAATTGACGTCGGTTTCCAAAGAATGCACGATCTTTGGAAGTCTACGTCAAGCTAAGAGCTACGCATGGTTCGCGATTCAATGTAGAGTTTGCATATATTTGCTCCCGGTCTTAAACCGATTGGAGATTGACTAAAATATTAGAATCTTTTTAACTTTTGTAGAATCACTAGCTTTTGTTCGTACTCCGTCCGTCGCGTTCTATGATACCGTCAAATAACTTATTCGCACTATTGGATTGATCCATTAGTGCGAATGAGTTATCGCGTAATATACTAACTTTCATGTTGCAGGTATTTAACTAACTAATTTAATTTCATCCTAATGCTAATCCAATTTTATTTCTCTGATATACCCCGCTCGAAACTTATGCCGTTCGCCATTTTGTCGCATTTCATTATATTCCATTCTGATTTCGCATCGGGGCTCGCTCGTCCATATGCTTCTTGTTCTAATCCGTTCCGAGGGTTCTTGTTCCTTCAACTCTTTTCCTATGCGTTTTTGCATTTCGAGATCAACCCAAATCAATGCATTGCCCACAACCCCTTCCCCCTAAACCCCATTTATCTTCCACATCTAGCTTTCCAGCCCTTAATTCTACGTATAAGCGTCTCCAAGACACCACACAGGACAGCGAGGGATGCGTGCGACTCGGTTTAAGTTAGCTATAAGGTAGCATAAGCATGTGCATTTTATTGTAGGCGATTTTCGCACTAGGAAATCTTGTCCAACTTAAAGCGGACAGATTCACTTTCACTCTATCCCCGTCGTCGTTTCGCAAAGAACAATTCAGTTTTCTCGCGCGTATATAGTTTCGCAATCGTTCGGTGTCGGAGGGCTTTGCATGGCGCACTCGTTCGCCGCCGTGGTGCGACATGTGCTTTTTAATTGCATGCTTCTGTAAGACGCTCTCGCGAGTCTTCTCCAATCTCACTCGTTGCACGATATTCCATGTTCGCGCCGCGGTTGTTGGGGCGGCGTCATGGCGATGCGACTACCGGTGTTCAGTCGGGGAACTGCGGTCCTGTGTCGGATGGAGCGGTGGTTGCTCTCGACCAGGGTTAGGTCCTGCAGGTGGACGGGTCTCGGCGCTACGCGTTGGGGACAGCGGCATGCTCCTTCCACTGGTCGCCGTTGTGGGGCGCGCCGCCAGTTTGTGGCCCGTTCCTGCATCCGTTAGTCGGCAGGGGTGGACTGTTGCATCCATCTGTAGGGCCGTGCTCGAACCCTGGCTGAGACCCGTGAGTTTTATCGCCATGGCGTCGCCCCAGCGACCGCGTAAGTCGCGGCATGGATGCCGTGACACGGTTGAAGGCGGGGGCGGCTCGCGAGAGCGCATTTGGCATGCAATTATTAAGTGCATGAGAGTGCGTTGTGCACTGTTCGACGATGTTGGCCAGCGATTGCGAACTCGGTAGTTTCGGTCGCGCCGCGATTTTTCATTGCTCGCGTTTATTACCGAACACCCACTTTGGGTGGTTTTCGGATCATTTTTTAATGATCAATCGATCATTGCATATAGTTTAGTGTTGCGATATTAGAGTCCCACCTTAGCTTTCCGTATCGAAATCCCTTTGCAATGCACGACAATTTTCAAGTGCATATTAGCCTCACTTTCTTGCACTCGCTTCAAGTTGAACAAGCGTATCCTCGAATGCGATATCCGCCACTTAGAATAGGTCGCCATTGTAATTTCATGTGAATCCGAAGTTCATCCTACACTTTATTAAACACTTTCAACTATTTATCATTTGTTTAACGTTAGAGTCGTAAATTATAGACACGTGGAATGAATTTCGGACGAGTCTCGCTCGTTGCGTAGCCACCTCCCCTAGGTGAGACTCGGTAATTGACGTCGGTTTCCAAAGAACACGCATTCTTTGGAAATCTACGTCAAGCTAAGAGCTACGCATGGTTCGCGATTCAATTTAGAGTTTGCATATATTTGCTCCCGGTCTTAAACCGATTGGAGATTGACTGACGTATTAGAATCTTTTAACTTTTGTAGAATCACTAGCTTTTGTTCGTACTCCGTCCGTCGCGTTCAATGGTACCGTCAAATAACTTATTCGCACTATTGGATTGATCCATTAGTGCGAATGAGTTATCGCGTAATATACTAACTTTCATGTTGCAGGTATTTAACTAACTAACTAATTTAATTTCATCCTAATGCTAATATAATTTTATCTCCCTGATATACCCCGCTCGAAACTTATGCCGTTCGCCATTTTGTCGCATTTCATTATATTCCATTCTGATTTCGCATCGGGGCTCGCTCGTCCATATGCTTCTTGTTCTAATCCGTTCCGAGGGTTCTTGTTCCTTCAACTCTTTTCCTATGCGCTGTTGCATTTCGAGATCAACCCAAATCAATGCATTGCCCACAACCCCTCCCCCCTAACCCACATATATTTTTCACATCCAGCTTTCCAGCCCTTAATTCTAGGTATAAGCGTTTCCTGTACACCACACAGGACAACGAGGGATGCGTGCGACTCGGTTTAAGTAAGCTATAAGCTAGTATAAGCATGTACATTTTAGTGTAGGCGATTTTCGCGCAAGGAAATCTTGTCCAACTTAAAGCGGAAAGATTCACTTTCACTCGATCCCCGTCGTCGTATCGTAAAGAACAGTTCAGTGTTCTCGCGCGTATATAGTTCCGCAATCGTTCGGTGTCGGAGGGCTTTGCATGGCGCACTCGTTCGCCGCCGTGGTGCGACATGCGCTTTTTAATTGCATGCTTCTGTAAGACGCTCTCGAGAGTCTTCTCCAATCTCACTCGTGGCACGATATTCCATGTTCGCGCCGCGATCGTTGGGGCGGCGTTATGGCGATGCGACTACCGGTGTCCAGTCGGGGAACTGCGGCGCTGTGTTGGATGGAGCGGTGGTTGCTCTCGACCAGGGTTAGGTCCTGCAGGTGGACGGGTCTCGGCGCTACGCGTTGGGGACAGCGGCATGCTCCTTCCACTGGTCGCCGTTGTGGGGCGCGCCGCCAGTTTGTGGCCCGTTCCTGCATCCGTTAGTCGGCAGGGGTGGACTGTTGCATCCATCTGTAGGCCCGTGCTCGAACCCTAGCTGGGCCCCGTGAGTTTTATCGCCATGGCATCGCCCCAGCGACCGCGTAAGTCGCGGCATGGATATCGTGCCACGGTCGAAGGCGGGGGCGGCTCTCGGGAGCGCGTTTAGCACGGCGTTATTAAGTGCATGAGAGTGCGTCGTGCACTGCTCGACGATGTTGGCCAGCGATTGCGAACTCGGTAGTTTCGGTCGCGTCGCGATTCTCAATTGCTCGCGTTTTCTACCGAACACCCACTTTGGGTGCTTTTTGGATCATTTTTTAATGATCAATCGATCATTGCATGTAGTTTAGCGTTGCGAAATTAGAGTCACACCTTAGTTTTCCGTATCGATTTCCCTTTGCAGTGCACGATATATTTCAAGTGCATTATAGCTTCATTTTATTCGATTCGCTTTAAGTTGAACAAGCTATCCTTGAATAGGATATCCGCCACTTAGGATTCAACGTCGTTGTAATCTGATGTGAATCCGAAATTCATTCTACATTTTATCAATCGCTGTCAAACTTTTATCTTTTATCTAACGTTAGAATCATAAATTATAGAAACGTAGAATGAATTTCAGACGAGTCTCGCTCGTTGCGTAGCCACCTCCCCTAGGTGAGACTCGGTAATTGACGTCGGTTTCCAAAGAGTGCATGATCTTTGGAAATCTATGTCAAGCTAAGAGCTACGCATGGTTCGCGATTCGATTTAGAGTTTGCATATTTTTGCTCCCGGTCTTAAACCGATTGGAGATTGAATGAAATATTAGAATCTTTCTAACTTTTGTAGAATCACTAGCTTTTGTTCGTACTCCGTCTGTCGCGTTCTATGATACCGTCAAATAACTTATTCGCACTATTGGGTCGACACATTAGTGCAAATAAGTTATCGCGTAATATATTAACTTTCATGTTGCAGGTATTTAACTAACTAACTAATTTAATTTCATCCTAATGCTAATATAATTTCATTTCTCTGATGTACCCCGCTCGAAACTTATGCCGTTCGCCATTTTGTCGCATTTCATTATATTCCATTCTGATTTCGCATCGGGGCTCGCTCGTCCATATGCTTCTTGTTCTAATCCGTTCCGAGGGTTCTTGTTCCTTCAACTCTTTTCCTATGCGCTGTTGCATTTCGAGATCAACCCAAATCAATGCATTGCCCACAACCCCTTCCCCCTAACCCCCATTTATTGTTCACATCCAGCTTTCCAGCCCTTAATTCTACGTATAAGCGTTTCCAGTACACCACACAGGACAACGAGGGATGCGTGCGACTCGGTTTAAGTTAGCTATAAGGTAGCATAAGCATGTACATTTTAGTGTAGGCGATTTTCGCGCAAGGAAATCTTGTCCAACTTAAAGCGGAAAGATTCACTTTCACTCGATCCCCGTCGTCGTATCGTAAAGAACAATTCAGTGTTCTCGCGCGTATATAGTTTCGCAATCGTTCGGTGTCGGAGGGCTTTGCATGGCGCACGCGTTCGCCGCCGTGGTGCGACATGCGCTTTTTAATTGCATGCTTCTGTAAGACGCTCTCGCGAGTCTTCACCAATCTCACTCGTGGCACGATATTCCATGTTCGCGCCGCGGTTGTTGGGGCGGCGTCATGGCGATGCGACTACCGGTGTCCAGTCGGGGAACTGCGGCCCTGTGTTGGATGGAGCGGTGGTTGCTCTCGACCAGGGTTAGGTCCTGCAGGTGGACGGGTCTCGGCGCTACGCGTTGGGGACAGCGGCATGCTCCTACCACTGGTCGCTGTTGTTGGGCGTTCTGCCAGTTTGTGGAGCGTTCCTTCATCCGTTAGTCGGCAGGGGGGGACTGTTGCATCCATCTGTAGGCCCGTGCTCGAACCCTAGCTGGGCCCCGTGAGTTTTATCACCATGGCGTCGCCCCAGCGACCGCGTAAGTCGCGGCATGGATGCCGTGACACGGTTGAAGGCGGGGGCGGCTCGTGAGAGCGCATTTGGCATGCAATTATTAAGTGCATGAGAGTGCGTTGTGCACTGTTCGACGATGTTGGCCAGCGATTGCGAACTCGGTAGTTTCGGTCGCGCCGCGATTTTTAATTGCTCGCGTTTATTACCGAACACCCACTTTGGGTGGTTTTCGGATCATTTTTTAATGATCAATCGATCATTGCATATAGTTTAGTGTTGCGATATTACAGTCCCACCTTAGCTTTCCGTATCGAAATCCCTTTGCAATGCACGACAATTTTCAAGTGCATATTAGCTTCACTTTCTTGCACTCGCTTTAAG
>JAOPTO010001117.1:0-84772 GCA_033822845.1 Tetrapedia diversipes
AAACTATATTTTTCGTCTGAAATCCTGATTATAAGATGTACCTAAAGGAAGACTGGAAGACAGTTAAAATTAAAGCACCTTCGAAGGAAACAGAGTTGACAGGATCTGTCATGCTTAAATTGAACTCCATGAGATCGAAAAATAGATCGATTCGAGGACAGCGTAGCTGAGACTGCAACGGAATCTTTTCTTGGCTTTTTGTTTAAGCAATTTAACAATTTGCTGGACGTTGACCTTTTGGCGACGAAGTTCACTCTTTTCTCCCTGTATTCTCGCTTGATCTTCGCTTCCATCAACCGTCGAACAATGTAATTCTGTTCTTTTGTTGTCCTTGGCATTGTTTTCGTACCATCTGCTGGACAAACATCCACGCTGCTCTGTTATGGTTGCTGTCATTATCATCTCGCCACAATGTTTACATCGATGAAATACGATAAGCAAGGGGACGCATTCCATTGTCTCCTGCGGTAAATGCGCCCAAATTTTTGAATTTTCCGGAATAAACCACGTTGTAGCTACAATCTCGTCTCACGCTTCATTCTCGTGCATTTATCAATTTAGACTAGCCACGTTGAAGCTTCCATGTTTCCCGTTTAAAGCACTCATCCTCATCCCATTTAAAGTCCTCACTCCATTCATAATCTTTTTTCTTTCTAATAACTTCAAATATCTTTGAGTTTGCATTTTTTTCTATTGAAGAGTAAAAGTGAAATCGGCACATATTAGTACTCAACGATGAAAAGATAAAAAATATTAAGTTAAATTAAATGAAATTCATATTTTAACATTCTGCGTGTAACAAGATCTCTCTTCCATTTTAATAGTTTTTAGAATTCTTTGATTTTATGTCGGCACTTGGTAAAAAGATAAATTTCAAATTAACTTGCATTAATGTTTGGTTGAGCAATATTCAACCTTCTCTCGTTTCCTTTTCAAGATAAATAGCCTTGATAGTAAAAAGACGAAGGGGGTAGCCTCACTTCATTTAAATATGGTTAACTTTAATTCATAGTAGAAGTACTTAACACTAGATTTACGGAGTGAGCCAATTTGACTCATTAAAAATTTTATCACTATATATGTATAAAACTTAAATATTATCTTTTAAATGTATATGTTGGTTTTTATAGTAGTTACATAATGATTTAACTAAAATGATTTAACAGTTAATCGCTTTAAACACATGACATTTATAGCTTACATGGAGAAAGATTGTATCAGAATTCTAAAAACATGTAATGCGTAAACATTCATGTTCAGTCTTGTTAATTTATTAGTTTGCTGAGTCCAAAAAAGCCTTATCTATCCACCTCTTTCATCATGCCGATTTATCCATCGTATGTAAACAGAGCATTTTTAATGAAATAATGTAATTTTATAAAATCAATTTTTTGTAAAACAGTTTGGCCCACCAAGGTAATTTCAACATTTATTTGCAGAAGGTATTCCAACTGATATTTATTTCCCATGTAATCCCCTTTGTGGTAAATGTAATAAAAATGTATGCGGGAAATGTATTTTAAAAACAGAGTTTATATGTAAAAAATGTTTTCAATGAAGTTTTTAATAATAAATCTTTGATTTCAATTGATTTGGCACTATTTTTATTCAAAATACTTCAATCTTGTTATCTATAGGAATCAAATTGGCTCACTTCAGTAAAAATAGGTACATAATCAACATCTGTAAATCTAGTGTTAATATACGATTTACAAAGGTTTTCAGAAAACTGAATTGTCTCTGCGTTGTTTGAAAATTTTGAGCAATTGAACGTCATCCTATTCTGTTCAACAGTAACCTCTTGAATCACTCGTTTGATTTCAACGGTGGTCTTTTCAGGAACATGTTTAAAGTTAGAATGGACGATTTAGTTCTCTGGCAATATTAGTTTATTGACTTCAAACAGCGGGCAATTAAATTTTTGATCGAATTTGTCAAAAAAGTGTGCAACCGAAGTTTTGACAACAGTTTAACTTATCAAATATTATGCGAATTAAATTTCAAGTTGCTATTAGACCTAGTATGCAGTTAGTTTGCAATGTATGATTAGAATGCAGAAACTTCACTAAAATTGGTTGCTGATGTATGTCCACTAACATATAAAGTTTATTATATAAATAATTGGACCGCCTGTTTATAAAATAAGTGAAATAACGTAGGATATAATAAAAGTAAGATATAATGAAGTAACATAGGTATAATAAACTAAAAATAAAGTTGAATGAAATGGTTGAAGTAACATACATTCATATAATTATGCAAGACCCATCTTCGTTTAGAAAATGTAAGGTAATGGCATCTCAGTATCTTTCTCTTGGTTGCCTTTCTTTTAATAGCATTAGTTTCCAAATAGGATTTAGGATTTAATTACACTTCCCCACGCTTATGAAACCAGCTGTAAATCCGAATCTATCACTAATTAATCCTAAAACGGTGACCGAATCTCGCCCTGCTTTTTCCTCCTATACTAGATCTAATCGATTAGACTTAAATCGCTGACAATTTTCCCTGTGATGCGTGGAAATGAAGAAAAGAAGGGTGCTGAGTGTCGTCCTTCCTTCCTTTCTTCATCGATCGATCTTCAACAACTGTTTTCCTAAATGATCTTTTTCTCACGATTTTTCAGAATGCTGGCAGATCCTAATAAAAAGCGTGAACGTACCGTCTGCAGTGAAGGCCGATAAGACCGATTTCGTAATCCTGGACTGCGATTACGATCTCGAGGACACGCCGAGCAAAGGACTGGTCGTAAAATGGTTCTTCAACACCAACGAAGTGGCTTACCAATGGATATGCGGAAGAGATCCGCTAGCTGGGGATACCACACGAAAGTACGTCGACCTGAAGTACAAGGCCAGCGACGATCCGTACACCAAGTACCGAGCGATGAAATTGAATAAGCCCGGTATTGAGCTCACCGGCGAGTACACGTGTGTCATATCCACTTTCGCGGACGAACAGTCTGCGAGCGCCTCCATGGTTGTATACTGTAAGTAATCCTCCATTTTGCCGCCGACCGCCATTGATTTACGATCCTTTATGCCAATTTATACCGAACGAAATTCCAGACCAATTATCCTTTGTATTAGTTCGGTTTCGGGATTTCTTTCTGAGTTTTTCTTTCAATCTTCTATTCATGTTCATTCTTTTGATGTGTTCGACAGAATATGATCGTGATGCGTAAACGATGACTATGGTAGAATAAATTCCCAATTCCCAATGAAAATTCTTGGGTTTTCATTTATCGTTTGGTTCGCTTGCGTGATCAATTTTCCTTTAACAGGTTATTTATTTGTAATGGGAGTTTTCTGATTTTTTATACTGTTGATCACTGAAATATGTTGTCATTAAACTATACACCTTGTATGGTTATTATAGTTGAAAATACACAGAATAATGTCGAGTTACTACATCGCGTTCTAAATATAACACGAATTTTTATTAAGATACAAAAAGACAGATATTAATACTGTTAATATTATTCTGAAGTAAATTATGGAATTAGCAGAGAATCAAGATGCAGAGTATTAAACCGGAAGATGCTTCCAAATTATAGAATGCAAGCAAGATATTGTATAAAACTTGTGATCTAATATTACAATACATAATAATTGATCACCCTGTCATTCCATAACCACTGACGAGGGAGTAGTTCTCGTTTTTTACCTTCTTGTACCAACTGACTCAGCTTCTAATCTAAGTTTTTCATTAGTTACATACATCCTTGCTTGTAATATTTGTCGCAATAAGGTGATAAAGCAGTAAGTACTAAACATTTTTTACAAGAAAAGCTTTTGTTCAGCTCGCATCATAACAAAGTTGTATTTAAAGGAACTGATGACAAGTCACTATAAGGGTTGATTTCAACTGATTTCATACTATCAGGAAATTTGCAACAAATTTTATTGTCTGTCTAATTGTGCAATGGTGCCAGTTAAAGTAACATTTTTACTGTAATAAATATTCAATTCTCTGGGCTTTATCGCCTGAAGAAGGTATCGTAAGCAAAGCTGTATTTAAAAAAATGAAAAAATGCTAATACCTCCTGGACCGAAATCCATTCTCTTAAAACAATTTCCTGTCGACAAAAAGAACACTTTACACATGTTCAATTATGTCCTACGCGCACAAATACTCTTATAAAAGTCAGAATTCCTTTATTGTATGAGTTACTTTCTAACACAGGTTACGAATGCTTTTATCCTCCACAATAGTTCTGATTATACCTGGTGTGAAAAGATATAGCTTACGCAGGTGTCGAATTAGTTCTGATGTGTATAATAAGTACGCAATATTTATCAAGTCATAAAGTCTTTTTGGACGTCTGATGCAGTTTGACACGACATTCCATGGAACAATGATGTTACGTAAAATAATTCTTAAAATTATAAAGCGATACGTAACAAAAGTGACTCCTAACCGTCGATCGAGACGGAAGCAATGATCGTCGCTCGTTTTCATCCTCGATGAAATTTTGAGCTTATCTTGATTTTAATAATGATTTCATTCGGACAAAATTAACTTTGAAATATTTTCTATTATATTTGGAAAGTATAGGCGCTACACGTGGCGTTACTAAAAAACGATTGCGCTAATGTAACTGTTAAAAATATCAGTAACACTGCTGGAATTAGTGGTTGAGAAAGGCTGTTGTGTTAATAATGAGATAGATATCGGAGAAATGAAAGAATGAACTGCTACAATGAAACATTATCATACAATAAACGAATTGGTCGACAATCTTTTGGTTCACACCTAGATTTATGTATGTCTTCCACTAGATACTTAATTATGTATGTCTTACATTAGATATTTATGTACGTCTTACATTAGATTTATGCAACAATGGACCATTCTTAGTATCTTATTGGTACAAGTTTATGAGAAATACCGTTTTAAATTAAAAACACTCAATTGAATGACTATACGATATTTAGTGGTAATAATCATTAAGTAAACTAATTGCATTTTTAATAAATTATGAAGGGACACTGTTAAATAGTTGTTACTTAAATTTGCTGTACTTGTTCGATTGTTCTGCGATCTAGTAAAAAGTCGAGTAATGTGAAATACAACAAACATGTTTGTTTGTTTGAAACTCAATTGACAGTTGCAGGGAAATATCGTATAAGACATTATTATATTCTACGGAAATCTATAATGTTAACACGTTTAATGCCACACCAGTTTTACAGGGTTTGCCCGTGGCGCCACGATCAATTTTCTATTAAACGATACATATACTATTATCTACAATAAATAAGTTATAGTGTATAACTGTTTTTCGATGTTTTATGCTTCATTAATTTCTTCATACCATTACATTAACGACGGTAATAATAAAAAATCGATAATTATTGACATTTGTTCAAATTATGTTTTTCTACCAATGTAAGCGCGCCGGTCACCAGTGACCCCCATGACAGTCAACGTGTTAACATTATTAGTAATACAGCGATTTGAATTTCTAGTTGTTACAACCTACGATTCCTCAACTTATTTTAAATATACTTATTTTAAGTGCTACATAGAATTATTAGATATTTCGTGAATTAACAAGAATGTATAAAGCACAAGTAATTTAGCATTCGTACTGATATTTGAAATGACAGGGGTTACTATTCCTTCCTAACACATTCATACAAAATTAATAAACTATGTTAAATTTTAACCGATGACTAAATCAGTTCGAGAAACGGCAATATTCTTTTATGAGAAAATATAGTTCCTAAAATATTGATAACTTCTCCATGTACTGGTGGCAATTAATTTTACAAAAAATATTAATTGTCATAATGAATGGATTACCACCTTTATGTGAACACGTTATTATTAAAATACTATAACTCCAATTAATTTCATGTTTCACACGCTATGTTGACGCTAGAGAATATTGTTAACTTAAATTGTTTTTAGCATGCTTTCAATTTCTATCTCCTTTTTAATACATGATTTACTTATCATATTTTAAAGTACTCTCTCGTTTATCGACGAACCTTTTATGTATCCGTATTTTAAAATATGAAGTTTACACTTCAGCTACATTGTTTATAGAAAATGTAATTAATTTGTCGTCGTAATCATTTATTAAGTTTCCTTCCATCCTTTTCGAACACAAGTACCAATATACACGTTCAATTAAACGATTTTATCTTCTTTTCAAGTACGATAAATAAAGAATATCAAATTTAAAATGCTTTTGTCTGCTACGGCCACTGTTGCAGCATATTCCAGGAATCCCTTAGTGTTCTACTTTGAATAACAAATGTTTGCAAGATTCAACACAGATTAATATAATTTACAAATTGTATATTTAAAAACGCCACTATAAACTAATGTTTTACAGGTAAAACGTTTTCATAAGACACAACTCGTACATTTTATCCCAAAGTACCTGAAATTCAAATTTCCTTCGCGCCTCATTCATCCTGCAAAAGCGTTCAATTTCCTCCTCTAACGCGAAATAATTGCCTGTTCCAATTTCAACAAAACGTTCCGCGTGCGAAAGGTTTCTCGCGATTCATCACGCCATGTATGCAAAACAACAAAAGTATCTGTGCCGTGCCGTTACAATGGCTTGAGCGTTCTAGCATGCTGTAATGTCGATATCTAATTATTAGACTGCGGATATTTATGCGGTCATAATATCCCCGAGATATGCAAAACATGATCTAGATGTATTCAGGTCAGCTAACTCTCGTCTGATCGATATCAGGTTATTGCCATCGACTTAATTTGCTTTTTACGTGTGTCACGCTCGACAAGTCGCGTCTATTGTATTGCATTCGTTGAATGCTCTCCGGATTGACTTTCTTGAACTTAATCGATTAACTACGGTTGAAATGTGTCTGGACAACATTTTTTGGTGTGTATTCGTCGAGTGTTGAAAATTTTTTGTCTTGTTAATCGAGGATCGAAGAAACCGAAAAATGTTCAACGGATCATGCTCAGATAGGAATTTCGGGTAAATCGATATTCGAGTTTTCATTGATTCTGAAAGTATCACATTTCGAGAATATCCTTTGAAAGTTTTATTGTAATTGGATGAAACATGACGGAGATATAGTCATTTAAATATTTAGGTATTAGGACTTTAAGAACTTAGATTTACGGGCGAATATAACTACTATTTTTAAGGATTATGAAATTTGGAAGGATTACGGAACGTAATTCAGTTTACTATCAGGAGAACATTGAAACCTTAATTAGCGATATGGGATTGGAATTGATGTCTCTAAATGCGTAAAAGATAAAGATTAGGAGTAAACAAATTGAAATTTCAAACGTATTCTTTTCGAAACAGAATTTGTAACATCGGTAATCAGGATATCTTAAAAACAGCTGTTCGAAATTTTTCCAGCCTAAATTGCACACAAATCCTTGAACGAAGGATTTTTTCTCGATTGAGTATTTTGGTTTTTATTGCCTACAAACCGAGCTATTTTAAGCCAAAAATCAAAATTTGAATGTCTGTCATCTTAGAAATCAATATTTCGAAAAATCCTTCGTTCAAGGACAAATTTAAACATCAGCAAAAGAAATCTTTTTCGTATATAATTTCAGATTACAGTGAACCTAGTGAGACTGACTACCGCAAAATACGTTTTTTTTTAAATCTCTCAGAGGAGTTGCAATAATTTAATCATTTTTGCATATTTTTAAATAAAAGGATATATAATGAGCAGTACAAATACTATATGTTATAACCCCTTAAGGAAAAGAAAGGAAATTTTGAATGATAAGAAGTGGGCGTGGAAAGATGACGAACTAAGTCATAATGGAAATGCCATAATCAAATCGGACAAGCATGCGTGTGTTCATCAAACGTGTAATATAGACAACACATCTGCAAAATTCGTGTAACAAGGAATGTGGTACTTCTAGAGTAAGAAAGAATATATTACTTACTTTGATGTATTCCACATCAGTTTTATTAAAAAACACAAAGTACGATGCTATTTAAATAAAAAAAACAATTACTTAACCATGGAATTGCAATTTAGGCTGGAGTAGAAAACAATGAATTGAATTCGGAATGGATGTAAAATGATAAAGCTGTTATTGTTAAAATAAATGCTTCTGCGTTTAATAGTTCCTTGAATCGGTTTCAAATATTTTAAATGCCATTTCTCTCAATTTTTTACTTGTATCGTAGTTCTTCCAGGACAGTAACATACCTTGGTGCAAAAATAAAATTGTTTCATGTTTCCCCTGAAAGTACTAAACATTCACAGTTTACCAATGATCGATACCCCACAGAAGAGCAACATATCGTTCGAAACATTTAAGCAAGACACACGAAACCGAAACTCCAACTTCAGGAGTCTTGACAAATATTTGCCTCTGGCGAATTTTGAGCAGCATGTACTTCGTAATAGATTATTTCGACGAGTAAATAGGTGATTCGTGGCGGAAAAGGTTCGCAACCGGGGGATTGCTTACAATTCCGATTGGAAAAAGTTAAAGTTTGTGCATCGCGATCCGACTTCAACGTTATTGACTCACCCGCTAGAGAAATTTGTCGATCTGTTGGTTGTTTGGATTTTCGCGTTCAACCGTTCGGTCCCCACGAAAGTTGCGTTGCAGCGGAAATCATGTGGAAGAAACACGCTCCAACACATTCGACAAATTACTAAACATTCGACGTGATTTCAGAAATTTTCGCGAATAGAGAATGAGGATATTGGCAAACTTGTTTTTAACGCTAATATTTGGAAAATATGAGTCAATTCAGTGATTGCCAGAAATTTTTAGGGGAAGTTCCTGGGAAATCTGTTTCTGAGAAATTTTATTGACACTAACATATTAGATTAATTGTAGTCTTAATAACCATACATCATTTAATTTTGAAAGTGTTCAATGTAGTACAACTTTATTTAATAAAATATAATCTTATTAATTTAGTAACTGAGATATTTAATTTTAAACATAAGATTTAATGACTTGAATTTCAAAGTCTTTTTAGAAAAAGCACGGTAGTAGAGAAAATCTTTTATTCTCTTATTCCGAATTAATTATATTTTAAACAGTTAACATTTTTAGATTTTTAAGGATATGATAAACGGTGAACAAATGCGTGATGATGTCTAATTTCGCTACATTTCCGACATTCAGTTCTGAAAAAGTTGTAAAATTTATTTCAGCTTACTTTTACTTAGAAATAAGTCAATACAGAAATGGTGAAAAAGTAGGGCTGTGTTCTCAGTTAACGTAAAAAAGTTCTTAATCTTCTGGATTGCTTATTCTGCACCTGTTCTTTTCAGTTCTGCCCTCTGCAAAAAGTTACATGCGATTTACTATGATGGATTTAATTTGTTCGTGGTACGCTGTTCATTAAACCTTCTATTGCTCTTGATTAATAGGTGCTATTCATATTCAAATTACGTTCAAGTGTTGTTTCTATGGAGCTTGAGCATATGGTATTTTAGGATGAGTCACACGCAAAAGAGAATTTTTCTATTTAAAGTGAGAAATACTAACATAATATATACACTATCTACAAATGCCAGTGAAATATGCAAATATTACTGAATTATATAAAAGCTAAATATAAATACTATTAAATGCAGTTTAAACTTTGAACGGGGGTCGCGAAATAAAATTGTTTCATCATTTTGTTATAATCAACAAGTCGTTCGTGTTGGAAAGAAGATTATTATATTATTGTTATTAATAAAATTATCAATAATTAAAATATAATTATTAAAATATCGCCGTCTAAACTTTGTATCAATAACGGTAATCTTCATCACTAAAGAAGCTTTTATTGCTATTACATCATTAAGAAGGGAACATACGTATATATTAATCGTGAAACTTTACACAGTTGTAGAATGGAAAAAAATGTTATGCCTGTATTTTTTAATTTGCCACCGTTAACGTTGAAGAGGTTGAAAGTGACCACAAAATAGGTGTGGTAATATTTGGTTGAATATCTTGCCAACAATTGGAGATATATTAGTGGTAAATCAGATATTCTGCATTTTTAACGGTAAATTTGACTGTGTAATACGATTTGCGAACAAAGGCATTTATTTAAATAATATACAAAGAAAATGGTTTTCTTAATTAATTTCATATTCTATCTCATATTCTCTCACATATTTTCTTCTATAGTTGTATATAAAACATATACGCTCAAATACAAAATAGGGATGTGCTGAAATTTTAATTTTTGCAATAACAAAAAGAGTTGATAAATCTGTTTTTTTTTTCTCATTTTTAGCAGAACAATATAATTGAATGAATGAAACTGGACATATGTGTTTTTACGATACATTAAAATGTTTACCTTGACTTTTAACAGATATCTGAAATTGTTGATGTGATAGACTTATTGTATATAAATTTGGCATTCCCTAATACAAAATGATGGCCTGAGATAAATATATATTTAGTTTTGATTGTGTAACAGTTGATACATAATTCGTTTCTCCGATATAAGTATCCGATATAGTTTTGAAAATAACTGTATTTTTCGCTTATGCGATTCCAGGTTATTGGAATATTGATGCATAATTTTATACATGCTGATTTAAGAGGTATTCGTTACAGTTTTCACAGTAAAGGTATTTTTCAAAGATATAATGTAATTTCAGTGAATCTACAACATTGCATTCGCAAAGTAATTGTTTGTAAATCTATAGAGCAAAAGTTTGTATGGTTTGGAAATCCTTCCAGTCTGATATCTCATAGCCACATCGGAATCATGCGTACCTGGCCATGTGTTTGCATTTGGGACACGACAGTTATTGTAAATTAGTAATTGTAATTTAATAATGCCATTTCGTGTGTGTATGTTAATATTGATATTTAAGTTAATATTTAAATAAACCTTAAAAAAATTTTCCGAACATTGAATCCTTAAACCTATAGAAGTTAAATTAATGCAGTTGTACCTTTTGGAGTCTGCATTAATTCCATTCTCTTACTGGCTAGTATTGCATTTTTTAATATCTGCTGTTCATGTTCGGTCCGTGAGTCGCATGTTACTGAAAGAAATGCATTGTCAAACCACACCCATAATAAACCCTTACTGTAATCATGGCTCAATGTTCCAATAAATTAAAGCATAATCGAGTTTCGCTTCCAGAAAAGACTCCAACCAACTCTCTGCGTTCGCCTTTGCAGTAATTCGCGAAACTTAAAAAAAGATAGCGTCTAAAGAGAAAACAATATGTTAATAACAGTTACCTTTAATTTTTTTTAATGAAACCTTTGTTAATATGTTTGTGAGGCGTTTCTAAGTAAAATATCAAACTCGATATAATTTGGGTCATGTTTGTGATCACTTCTTTATCTATAGTTTATGACGTACAATTAATATTAATAAGTAAATATTATCCACATTATATCGCGTTTGGTTTCATTTTCATCAGAATTACCTTACAAATACAATTGTGAAAGCTTTATTTGAAAAAAGATCAAAAGCCTGAAAGTTTTATCTTTGCTTACCCGTTAATTCACAGAAGCTTGAATCCCCATGAGATTACACCATTTACGCTTTGAGCTATTTGTTGAGCCCATTTGATCTACTTGGCGTGTGAAAGGAATCTCCTCTCAATCGGGGCAGTGACGACTTATCATTTATCCAAGCAAAAATGGCTAGCTGTTATCAAAGACCTGTTGCTCAGATTTCAGGTTTATAACCAGCAGCACGACCGCTATATTGGTGTATGATTTCTCGACTTTAAAGAGAACTGTACGACTCTTCAACTATTTGTGTACACAGTAGTGGACAAAAGCTTAAGACGAGAGAACAATGTAAAACATTGCTTTATGGTTGTTCATTTTTATTGCTGTTATGGTGGAACACTATTTATTCATTCGCATAGAATACGAATGTTGTTTATCACGCTGTTTCTTATAAACTAATTAATTTATTTTCATTGGCTCTTTGATTTTAAACTTTTGTTCGCTACTGTACAGAGTGTAAAGCTCCAGATAGGCCGAAATGAAGCGATTAATTCTATGCGGTAAAACAAAATGAAAATCAAGAGTGACAGAATTGCATTTAAGGATCTGTTAATTGGTTATTAGCTATCTAAGGTTGATCCACAAGTTTCACTGAATTTAAGCAACCTGCTTTGCACCGCCGAGCCGTCTGTATACGCAATCAGGTGTAAACGAAAAATTGTTCGTTAATCCAGTGACACACGATGCAAAATCAAAACTCCCATCACTTTCCGAAAAGTATTTTAGAAAGTGTCTTATGATTATTAGACTTAAAATTATAAATGTTGTTGGATTTCTACGTGGTCAAAGACAGTATTTTTAGTTTTTAAGGAGAAACAAGTGAATGAAAACCTTTTAGATTTTAATGTTTAATAATAATAATAATATAAATTTAACTAACAATTACAATAATGTTTTCTTATCTTTTATTTTTATTTTATGCAATCTTTAATTTTACTTTCCTATTGTCTTACTTACTTACTTGCTCTCTCAGATCTCAAAAACGAAGTAAAGATCATACCACACAGTAATCATTTAGAACGCACTCATTCTTGTCAACATACTTTCATACACCACATTCATACCAACCATTCACACTAATTGTTCCCAACAAATGTAATCGATAATAAAAGTATAAAGTGTACAGCAATTCTCAACAATGAATGTAATAGCTCTAATGGCTTTTTCCGATGGGCTTGACTTTCGTCTAGTCACCTTCACTTTCATTTTTTCGATCAAGGTCAATTGGAAATGGGGTTTTATAATTACTAAATAAAATACACTTTGATTTGAAAAACTATGAGACTTTATTATATAGCACGAGGTAAGCGCAATTCTCTGACCGAACTTTGCGAGCTTTATCATGAGACTAGCAAAACGCAGTGGTCGAAATTCCTATGAACCCGTCCGGATCCTTCAGCCCCTTTGTTCTGCTTTTTCACGTTTTTGTACTTTCTAAAATACAAGATGTGGCTTGGGTACTTGGAAGAAGCCCTTCAGAAACTACATTAAGAGAAAGCAGGTTTATGGTTAATTTTTATTTCGTAGTATTTCTGTATTTAATTTCTAACACGGTCCTTAAAGTTACGTTCCCCAAAGTATTCTAAAACTACGATACTAAAGTATTAAATAAATGTTGCATGATGTTAAACTTACTTATTTGCAAAACCCACAAGAATATATCAAGGCTCGTCCATAGGGATTTTCAAGTGAAGAATATCAATGACTTTTACAGCACACAAAGATAAACCACCAACACGTGTCTAATTCGTGGTTGTCCTTTCCGTAAATTTGCATAAAAAAATACACAGGCATCACAGCTGTCCACACGTACCACAAAACTAAAAGAATCGTTTATCCCTACGTAACTGTGCTTTGGTTTGCAGTAGAAAATTCAACTTAAAGCTCTTTATCGCGCTTCGTAAAGGAACAAAAGAAGAGGAAAAATAAACGAAGAATAGTAAGAAAGGAAAACGGACAGCGTCAGTTACAACTGTCCAGTGCCCACGACGAAATCCACGCTCGAACCAGGTATCTGGTTGGGTGACATCACATCCGGGCATTCTTTCTTGATAACACCGGCATAACGACGCGAAGGAGGCGATAAAATTCGAGCTTTCGCATCACGCTGACGGGAGCGCGATTTATTTTCCTCGTGCAGCGTTTACATTGCTCTCCATAGCGGCAGCCACTCGTTCGCGAAAAATAAAACTAGCTAACAGTTACGGTGAATGATGCGGGAACAGGAGACAAAGGGGGATGAAAATGGAAAGGCAACCAGAGGAATGTACGGTATTATCATGATAATGCACAGTCGTTTTCCAACAGCCAGCAAGCGATGTATCGATTACTATTACCTTTTTACTTTCATTGCTGTACGTGCGGCCGCCTCGAAATGTCCACTTCCAGAGCACGCATTTCGTATCTCGATTCGACGGATGCTCGTAAATTCGTTCCCCTTCGCCACCACTTAATAGCCAACGCGAAATTGAATGTTCGATTCCTGTCACGTGTCTGAAGTTATTTCACCTCAACGCTTTCTAAGGATACCGGAAAGAATCAAATGGCTGGTTCGTTCTTGGAGTACTATATTACCAGTGGTGTTACATAACAAACTGCGGATCTTTATACATGTTGTATCGCAAGATAAACCAACTGTACTCTCGTATGATTGGTGAGTAGCACGTTCAACGGAACAAAAGCGAGAAGATTTCCTAGCCACGTTTATGATACGAGCGTGATGGAAGGATATCTTTGAGAGCTAACTGACTTTAACATTTTCAGACCCTCTTAATCAATTTTGGGGGCAGTAGTTTTATTGGAGGAGAATTGAATAGACAGGGAATCAGTAAGTGATCTTCTTTTATATTACTCTCCTTTAATTTCTTTATTTAATGTTAACCATGCAGTGGACTATTTTGACTGACTACCTGTTGCGATTCCCATATGATCTAAGTATCATTAGATGGAGTCGTTGTAGATCCTTAGAAACTAATAGCCGAATCCTAATTTACCGTCAAGTTTTAAGATTCTTTTTTATTGCATTCCTGAATAACCGGACTGGTATCATAATCCCAGGGACTCCGAAACGCCTGACATACGTAACTATATCTGTGATTTAAGAGACACCCAAGCTCGGAGGAAACTCCCTGGTGTTATCAGAAATCAGGAATTTTCCCGTTATTCATGGATTCATCTCACTCTCGTTTTGAAAAAGCGTGTTGAGGGCACACGAACGGAGATTGGTGGTTCTCAAGATGGACGCTGATTGGACTTTAACTTTTTGGTTTCAATCTGTTGGAAATTGAATACACAAATACTGCGAAGCAAAAATTAACCATAAACCAGCTTTCTCTTAACGTACTTTCTCAAGGGCTTCTTCCGAAAAGCTAAGCCACATCTGGCATTTTGGAAAGTTCGAAAACATCGAGAAACAGAACAAAGGAGCTAAAGGACCCGGACGGGGTTGTAAGAATTTCGACCACTGCGTTCTGCTAGTCTTGTAACAAAACTCGCTAGGTGCGGTCAAAATTGCCCTTCCTCGTGTTACGTAAAAGTATTAATAAATTATTAAAATATTATTTTACAAATAAGAGTTCATTTCATTTAGCAATATAAAACCCCATTCCCAATACAATCAATGAGCTGGTGTATAGTCATGATATATAGAACAGTATCAACTCGAACTTCTTCATACAAAAACAGAGTCAAGATTACGGTAGAAGCTTATCAACTGCAAATTTAAAACCATCAAGTGGAAACAAGCGAAGATCTCTTAATGCCATTAAAATAATCCTTGTCACACTCGTCTTTTTATTATCTATTCCTTTTCCATTTATTAAATTGCAGTGAGTTACACATTCGATTATAATATTTTCTCCGAGTCTTACAGATAAATTTGAAAAGATTGTAAAAATCAACCATCTTCTAGGAAAGTGAAATCTCTTAATTAATTTAATAATAATAAAAAACTTTTTAAGCTTTCTAAAATCTTATATATTTACTAAATGCGTAAACAAATTTTATTATATATAAAGATTCCTTGTTCTGCCGTGTTAAGATTATAAGACGTGTTCTTGTATCTGTAATTAATAATATCAAAAACAAAATTTAATCTTCGCCGTGTAACATATAATTCGGGAGAAGAGATGTACAGGCAAAAACACTTTATACAGTTTCCAGTACGATTAAGACATATCTACAGGAAAATGAAACCGCTTAAATAAAGCTTGCGATAAATCGAAGAGTGGCTTAGAAATCGTAAATTATGTGGACGTACCAGAAATAAAATGTCAAAGCTGCTTCTATAACAATAGTACTCTAGCTTTGTCCGCGTTCGCATACGTCCGAATCGAACGAACAGTCTAAAAATCATTATCGAACATTAAGCTTTATCGACCATGCTATGTATGCGACCGAATTTATTCGCCAATTTGTCTTGCACCTATACGCCTGCCGTAAAAAAGATAAATAAACGCCGGGGAATTGAAAGCGAAAGAACAGTGGGCGTGGTACAAAAGAGAAAGCATGGTGAACAAATTTGAAAACCAGTGGAAAGCTTATTCTATAGAAATCTTTTACCAGGGACTTTATCGATATTTCAAATACTTATATTTTATACTATACTAATGCTTTAAGTTACTATTCTATTACATCTGATGAAGCTAAGTGATGCAGATAACAAAATAACTCTGCTAATATGATGTTATGTCGGTATAGACCAAAGCTGCAAAACTGTCGACATAGTAACCACACTTAGCCACTGCGTTAATTCCACTTCATGCATTCGTAGCTCATGGCTCTCAACCTTCGTCTAAAACAGAGCTACATAGCTGTAGCACTCCAACAAGCCAAATAGTACTGCTTACTATACCTTCAACATCACTACCGCTGATGCTAGACCTACCACTCTAAATACGTACCTATGCAATAAATTCGTCACTTTTTGTCTGACGTTTATGAGCTGATGTCTTGGGATTAAGAAAACGCAGTCGATTTATTGCTACTACCATTTACTCGTAACTGCTTCGCCATCAGTATGGACAAAAGTTGAGATAGTTGACATGTCAAGATACGAATTACAAATAAAGGCAATGGAATGCTATAGTCATGTGCAGCACTGGCCTAAAACAATAATGGGGTTAGGAGATAGTACTGGTAATGTCATCGACTGTGATTTGTCGTCCGCAGATACAGCTCGCAAGTATCATGAATTCATGTACCCCGATGTATTATATGTAGCTGATAAGAAGTCTTGCGAGACAGCACAGGAGCAAGAGGAATCCCTGTCTTGTTCATCTGTTCGCTCTGTGGGACATCGTTACCAAGATGGGGAAGTAGCGTTACCTTTTCTCTTCATACTTTGCCAGCGGGGTCCTCCGCTTGCCCTGCACCGCTGAGCCTAAGTGGTGAAAACAACAGGTTTCACTAACTGTTCGATACTACCTGATGCAATACATGTAAGAATACGGCTTGATAGGAACTACGGATTTACGCATACTTGCTATTCTCACCGTATTCGATCTCAATCGCCACGAGTCGTATCAATAGAAAAGTGGGGTAAGCGATGGAGACCGCGAAGAATGGGAGGACTTTGTGACACGATATGATAACGCTGATTGAGACATGAGCTACGAATGAAAGAAGTAGAATAAACGCAACGGCGAAGCGTAACTACTGTACCACCAGCTGTGCAGCTCCATTTTAGACGCTCCCAAAGCATCAGGTTTAGGATCTTAATATCCCACGTTGACGAAGTAGTTGGTATGTGTGATAGTTTGAGTCAATAGTAAGCTCAAGCCAAAAATGCATGTAAGGTCAAACGTGCCCCTTGTTCTCGTATCATTAAATCCGTATTCCTCGTACGAGACTTCTTGTCAGCAACACACAGTTTGTGCACTTACAGGTACTCATTAGAATGGCAAGCACAGCGGCAGTTTTAGAAAAATCAAAAATATTGTAAGTAATGCTGTTTGATTTGTCCGATTAACTTGACTGTGCAATTCGAGTAAAGGTGTTCTTCGTTATAATACTAGTAAATTACGTTGCATTAGAAAAAAAATGAGAAAATAATTCAATGTTATCGTAAAGCTGTCCACATGCATTGTTTATTTACATCGATTGTAGAAATTCATCTTCAAATGATGGATATGGATATACTTCGAACGTAGATAAAATATAACGGACGAAGCTTGAAATATTTTGTAGAATTCGGTACTTGTTAGCAGTTTAATTACAAGTTCCATTCATTCTATTCGTACTTATATTTTTTATAATACTTTATTCCGTAATTATTAAATGCTTGCTTTGTCCGAAATGGGGAAAAAGCAACAATTGTTTAAGTAAACAAAACATAAAACCTTTATTTTCTTCTTGTATATTTGTTTTAAAAATCTCTAACATATTTATATATCATTGTCTTTAATTAGTTCTAATACCAACTCAATTGTTAATTAATTACTTCTGTGTACATCTTGAGAACGATGGACTCCGAATATCGCTAAAGTACATTCTGAGACGCCTATACGACCGTCTTGTAACAGTATTAAAACCGATTTATCAAATAGAAGTTTACATCAGACTATGGAAACAAATAGAATGTTTAATAATTATTATACTAATGTCATTGTAGAATTAATAGCAAAAGTATAAGGTATAAAGTAATTCTTAAATTATAAATATCGACAATATATAATTACTCCTAACACAAGTCTGCAATGCAGTACTACGTTCAACTCTCTTAACTCTCGGTCCAACTCTAATTCTTTTTCCCTTCAAGAAAACCTTCCTAAGCCTTCCTTTTTTCCACCCCACGCTCGTTAGACATTGCCGACTCATCGATGGATTGTTTGTCGCCAACGGTTTCTTCCGATGGACCTCACTTTCGTCTAGTCAAACCTCAGTTTCACTTTTCCGGTCGTGGTCCTTAAAACTACGTTCTTTTAATTACTCTAAAACGACAATACTACAAAACCAAAACTTTAAAATATTTCGAGTTTCTGCCTCCGCCTTTGTCGGTATAACGTGATGTGTTAAACGAAATGGAGAATACAAATATTTCTCTTTATTACAGAACGAAAATTCCCTTTTAGCTTATTCTTTATTTTACACAATACTTTAATACAACGTGTTTCAGTTCGATTCTTTTATTTAAAACGCTTAAAATTTCCAAAAGTAAAATCAAATTCTTTCATATAACAGAAGCCGTTATTTCCTTACTTTTATGTAAATTACCAGGTAATGATAATGTAAGACTTGAGTGTTTCTAAGGCGTGAAAGATGAACACTTGAGAAAACGTCGCAACTGAGGAATTTTGGGCGGTCGTGACCGAATGCACCGAGTGAAAAAGGTTGGCAATTAGAAAAAAAGGAACCGAATGTTTGGAAGAATATATGACGGGGAAAATACGAGCGCGTGGCAGAAAGAGTTTGACTGTGAACGTAGGAAGAGTGTGATTCTGAAGCAAGAACGTAGTAATTGCTAAGTTGTAAAATCGTCTAAGTTGTTACTGTAAAATTGTTTAAATATTCATTTATTAATATTTTAATCACTTCACTTTTATTTTATTCACACCTGAGTCCCATCTTTCTCTCTACTAAAGTTGTTAAAGTAGAATTTTCCTATAATAAGCACATATCCATTATCGCGTAAGGTATAAAAAACTTGCTTTTGTTTAAAGCAATAGAAGAATCAAAGCATCGTTGTATGCGCTCCGTGAGCGTTGAATAGAATGAATAGAATGATTCTGAGGTTTCCCTCGTGAACAGATTTATCAAATCGTTGTAAAAAATGCAGAACGAAATAATTGTCAAGAAATCTCAATCGCTGCGAATAAAGTGACACATTTATTAAATAAAACAAAATTTATTTTGTTACAGCAACGGAGAACAAATTCGATCTTGTACATAAAAAGAAGATAATAGATGATAAGGACGGGGTGGAGATAACGTGCGTAGCGGAAGGACTATATCCACAACCCACCCTGGACGTATCCGTCGAGTAAGTATTTCAGCAAGCTTTTCAACTAAGCGCTATAAGTATTTCAACCATTCAACTAAGCGCTACTGCAAACTACCCAATTTTCTCATGCTTTTAGTTTCTGATTAGAATGAACTTTTTTTCGATGTTAACGGGTTAAATGTTTGCCGTTTTAATAAGGCGTACGGAAATCCTAATTCACAAACGCTTTCAATACTAATTTATTTTATATTGAATTGTCAAGACGACTTTTAAATAAATAAACAAACCTTATATTTCAATTACTAATTTATTCAATAATTTATAGATTATTTTATTATTATATTATATAATTATATATATGTTACATAATTGAGATAATTAAAAATACTCCTTAATGACTGTATGAATTTTCCTAGCTTCATCCGGTTAAAGGTCATAGCTTTACGAAACAAGAATTATTACGTTTGCATTAATTCCTATAAAACTATAGTTATACATAAAAGAAACTAATCATTTTACGAGTTACTGTACAAGGTGATGTTAAATAAAAAGTACCGCTAACTTATTACAGCAGCTGAAAGAACAGATTCGTGTAATAATTCCAAAAGCGTTTTAAGGGTTTTTCTTTCAAACTTTGACAGGAAGTAATGCTTGTACGGTCAAAGTAATAATTATCTAATAAAAATCTTTTTGCACTCATATGTCGTAGTAATAAGAGAATATATATCAGCGATACAAGTGATAAAAGTGTTTAAATTTAAATAAACGAAAGGTTGTCTTATTATAACGTCTAAAATTTCTAAAAGATGACAATGAAAACTATAAGAGATTTGTAGCATTATTATCTGCAATAATGAACCAGAAACAGACACACAAAGCGCATACACATATAAAGTAAGGATTAAACTACACGAAATGAGTGTTGTTGTTATCTTAAGTATTCATTACAGCTTTTAACGTACAAAATAAAATGTGTAGAAATGAAATTGTAAAAGTTATACCTGTTTTAAAAAATTACCTTAGAAGACGCTCAATATTGCAAAGAATAGGCTTATCTCTACTTGCACTAGAAAGTATTTAAATCACGTCATTAACAATTTATTAATAACGATTACAACTAGCGGTGTTTAAGGTTTCAGATATCTACAACTGATAGTGGTTAAAATTTTTTAACTATGTATGTCAAATACAATTTTAGTGAACCTTTTGGTTGTAAATAAATAGAATACTTCGATTTACAGTAACGTGAAATTTCAATTGCTTCTCCTTCAAATTTTAAGTCGTTCGATTAGAAATCAAAAACTAAACGCTCCTTGATAATATTGATTCAAATTTTGCGACAAACTACATCCGTTTTATTAAAAAATAGGAGATCGTACAGTATCAACCGTTCTAAGTTTTATTCTTATATCTTCAGTTAGAATAATCAAAATTACAATTGTAGAAAAGTAATTTGTAGTGTAAATAGTAATTAATGAAAGGAGGGAAAATGTTTTTGTGGAACTTTCTGTTGTAAGAATGGAATAACTTTAATTTGGATTGACAGCACCGACTGTTGCCTGAAATAGTACTCGTAAAAACGGATCCAAAGTGAAAACATATATTTCTTCTCATTAACGTATAGCAAACTATTATATTAATTTATGTTCAATCTTCAATAAAGAAAGTGTATTTTAAATTATGCACCTTCTATTTTAACATTTTAAATAAGGGTTGAAAATTGGCAGAAATAGAAAAGTTATAATCTGAGCGGAGTGAGAAATTGTCTTCGGGCACTGATCACGTCAGATTTTTAGGTTCATCTGATTGAGATATTAGTAGAAAGACATTCAAATGTTAAGATGACATTCAAGTTTTATTTTTGCATACGTCATAAATAAAATAAAGAATATTTTCTCGACGTATGCACTCCATATGTGCTCAACCTTCACATTCAATACAATGCACTCAATTTTCTTCAAACGTTTTCTTGCAAATAAAAAACTAGGATATCTTTCTTCGAGTCCAGCTTCCTATTTACAAAATCATTCTTTTTTTGATATATTTCTTCCTCCAGCTTCTTTCTTTCCTTGTTTTCTTCTAAGATTACCCATTTACTTATCAGCTATTTTTTCCTTTGTTTCTCCTGTTATTTGACTTTTTTGGCTTTTATTTATTCCTCTTTTAACTTTTTTTTACTTGCATTTGCCATTTGAGGTATCAATAAATTATATTTGCAAATAAAAAAAATTTGGTGGATTTTAGTTTGAATGGTACTGCACAACAACGGAATGATCAACACTGCATGATATCACAGGAGAACTTTTTATGATTTCGTATTAGTGAGCACAAAAAGATGCCAAACTATGGTTTTAAGTTATTCTTAGCGTGCTAGAGATAATTGTAAAAATAGAATAAAATCATTTATTTACATGAGTAGTAATGTATGAGTCTTGAAAAATATGTTTCATCGCACGGACATAGCAACATGGACGTAACTCGCTCCATAAAATTTTAAAACAGTAAAGGAATGCTATAGTCTCGAAGTATGTTAGACATTTATGCAATGGTTGTGTGCTTATACTTGAGAAGTGCTTTCTTATAGCGAGAAAACTGAATACTAAACTTGATCAGTACTGTACGACTTTCTTCTACCTAAATACAGGAATATTACTCTACACAATCATAAGTTCCATTGACTTCTAACAATCGAACTCAAAGTTGTCCAGAGATTAACGCTCAAAGTAAACAAGAACAACAGTCGAGCACGACGCAATATGCATCTCAGAAATAACATTAACATGTTAATACTAGGTTTACGGGACCCGTCAATTTGACGGGTTTCAGATTTCATAAGTAAAATTGGCAAAAATAATTAATATTATGATCAATAATTTTTGCTGACTTTTATTGACGGAGCGATACAAATGTAGCCAAATATATTTCCCTCTCAGCTCTGCAATTTCAAATTGTGTTGGATGTATTCACTTATTCCTTAATCACTTGCACTATAAAGACGTGCCACGAACGTCGAGATGCTTTTGTTCCAAAACCGCCAGCGACGTGTATACCACATCGATAGGTACTTGTCGCAGAAACAAAAACGACGTGTCCGCCACGCCGGCTAATAATCCGGTTGGATCGTTCATTATTCGAGCTACAGTTCTAGAGTGCATCACGTCGCGTAGCATCATCGATATAAGGAAATATTTCAGTAAATCTTATTGTTGTTGTGAATATTTATTCATATTCGTGTAAATTCTTTATGTAAAACCCTACCAACGCGCTAAGGCACTGGTTAAAGATTTGCGCTCGCAGACGCGATGCGGCGTCAATGTAACGCCTTACCGCACTTTATATCGTAGAGCGGGGCTCGGCTACCGAAAGTTAAATCGTAGCGCAAGTGGTTAATACATGTATATCAGACATAGATATACAGGAAATGTCCATAAATCTAGTGTTAACGCCGTGTGTTCGCCCCACGCGTTGCATGTTATTTCGGCATGGAGCGCAGCCCTGATAATTTTGCAAATATCTCTTTCATTGCAGAAGTGTTCCGGAGAAGCAAAGGACAAAGCCTACCGTTATTCTGCGTAACGATGGACTGTATGATATCTTAACACGAACGGCACTGCTGGACGAAGATTTACCGGAAGCAGCGATTGTCAAATGTGTGCTCGGTATACCGAAGGCGAACTACAGCGTTTCCCACAAAATCGTCTACTACCCCGGTTAGTATAAAATGTGTTTTAAAGTCGAATTTCTCAAGAACAGTAGCTCATTTCAAAGAACGGTATAAGACTGTTGTTACACTATATGTATACTACAAATTATACCCAGTCTTATCCTAAAAGCAATTACCACGCTCGCGGTCTCTCCTTGTTAATCAAACGTGTAGCTGATTATACGTGTCCGTCTATTACCTAGGGCAGAGTCTGGTTCCTTCAAGATGATATTCAAGCTGGTACAGTTTGCTGCAAAGGACAAAGTAGATAGAGGGTAAACCGCGTTGAAGGGTTAAATAGTGGGTGCTGACAGATCTTGAGGTGTGCATGGAATTTGATCAGAGGTGGCTAGGTATTTTGAGGGCGGAACTTGTAACCGCCGCGTTCATTACCGTGGTCAAAGAAGGGTTTTCAGCTTACCTGGTTGCAGCTATCTGATCGTGCAACATACACGAAGAAGGAAAAGACTATATTACACATGGGTCGAGTTACTTGGATGCTCTAGCATTATGCTTCGCCTGTCACTGTCCAAGTCTCTTTCTCTTCATCGAACTAAATCTTTCGAATACCTTTCTTGCGCTGCTTGTTACCTTCTGAATTCTCCTCGAAAGATAAGTTATTATTCACTAGGTAGAAGCAGTAGAAGTAATGCAGTGATAAATACTGACCATGGAGATAATATGGTTTGACCATAATTTGTTAATAAATTTTTCATTATTATGATTATAACTATAAAGTTTAATACTCTAATAATTGAAGAAATTCCCGACAAGTGGAGGGAAGAAATTGTTAGATTTACGGACGACAGGAGGAATGAAATACGTTAAAAGGACAATTTATTATTTACTAGGTGTGTGATCTGTACCTGGTTCGAAAGTGCAGCTAGCTTTATCAGTGGAATTCAAGACGCCACTTAATGTCTAGTGCCCTGAAGCCGCGTAGACATCGGAAGTTGAGGGATGTATTGCTTATGGTATGCACGAAAATGTTTTGAAATGGCAAACACCTCGATGTTGCATTATCTAAGGGATAGGACTTTTGTGTTGAAAGATCTGGCCAAGAAGTGATGAACCCTATGTTGCTTTTTAACAAGAGAACTGTGATTGACTCCACAGCACTTACCGTAAAACCTTCCGAGTAATCCGACTTTTCCTTTTTGCAAAAACAATTTCCAACTGATAGAATTTAGATGCGATATGTATTTGAAATTCAGGACCGTTCGCGAGCTTACAGCGCGAAGGTACTAATTTTTGGAGTTGTTTGTAGTTTTACTGCTAGCAACAAATCAATGAAAGATAGCAGGCAAGGAACAAAGAAGGATTGAAAATTGAGGCAGCTGAAAAAATTGAATTGACTTCGCATCAATAAAACAATATTAATAAGACGAAGACAGGTTTTGTAATTTTTGTATTTTTGGTTTCGTTTGTAATGAAAGTTCTAATAATGTGTTGGTAAAATTTTTCTAATTAAAATGGTACGAAACTCGATATAATTTAGATCATAATTGCTTATTAATATTACCTACAATATTAATGGTTGATGCAATTTATATTTGTGCAATATCTTCTAAATTACATCGTATTTGGTTTAATTTTATTCAAAAGAACCTCACAAATACGTTGGTGAAAGTTTCATTAAAAAAAAAATTTTTTAAGTTTCATCTTCGCATTATGTGGTATACATGTATAGTATCACTAATATTCGAGCTCAGATCAGGTTATACTGCTCGGCTCGTTCAGTCATCGAGCGCTGCGGTATACATATTAAGGGGTTATACGCAATTAGAAGGCCGAAAAAAGGCGATTTTTCAGGAATTTTTCCTGGAGAGACATTTTAATGTATTACTTCTAAACTTTGTATACACATTTTAGTGGTCTTTGACTACATTCTTAATTTTGTTGGTATGGAAATAATAATTCAGATAGCTGCTACAGCCAATCTCCGCGAGCATCTCCAAAAAAACACGTTTTGCGATGAGCACGATATCTCGGGACTGGATTACCTAAAATGAAAAAAAAACAACAATTTTTCGTTAATATAATGTATTATCTCGTGCTTGATCGTTCGGTTTTGCATAATATTCATTTTTAACAAAATGGAGGCAACCTAAAGCAGAAACAACAATTTTTCATGAGAATTTTGCCCGTAAATTGTTTATAAAATGAAAAATATTCGTTGTAGAGTCAAAATCTACGATCAATTACTAGATAATATATCTATAAAACTAATGTAAAAGTTTGAGACCGATCGGTTGAGCCGTTTTTGAGAAATCTTGCTCACCGACTTGAAAAATATAGTTTCGAGATAAACGCGTTCAAAGTTTTAGTATCATTTTACACATAGTAAACATTTTTTTTTCGACTTACATTGAATCATCTATTCCAGGACCATATAATAAATGCTCTATTCCTTCGGCAGCTTCTAACAAGTCAGTTCGATGTTGTCTTGGGATCATTCTTCCCTCTGGTGTGCTCTCTTGCGCTCTTCGCTCGGATATCGTGATGCGCTCGGCGTCTTCCATTTCGGCAAACGAGGGCGCATTGTGGCCCAAAGAGAGTCCAATTGCACTCATATAATATAATAATGATGCTGTGCCTTCATTAAATATTCCCGCAGCGATATATGAAGCAAGTTCGACTATTTTCGAACCACTCGGAACAATTTTCGGTGTTACTTTCCATATAAGTTGGTTGTAACTTTCGCTATTATTTTGTGTAAACCCACCGACGCATCTTTGTAATAATTTTTCATCGCTGAGATCTTTATAAATAGGACATACAGCTTGAGCAACATCATCCGGAAATGCTGCATAATTGTGCTTGAATGAAGGTAACTCTTTCACAAGCTGCTGCGCGCTGCCAAGAGTACCATGACTCCGATCCGATCGGGTACTTCTCGTGCTGTGGATATTGATCTGTAGAGCAATAATGATCATAAGTAGCTCATATAGTGTTGCGCATATTTTGCACAGAGTGGCAATTTCTTCTAATTGCCAATCCGTAATAAATTGTTAGCTTATCAATCATCTTGCCGGTAAGTTTGCCTTTTCCACCAAGACTTCTTTCTTGGCTTTGTTTTCCTCCTTTTTCTAGAGTCTCAACATTTTTTTTACACATTCTCGGAGTCGCGTGCTGTTTCTCTTCTGTACGTGTCCGATGCATTCCTTCTTATTCACCTCTTCGTTGCCGTACGGTGCAGCATTCAAAATTCCCGAATATGTTTTGAAATCACCGTCTCCGATGTAATTTCTGTACTGTACTCCAAATTTAGCGACTGAACGTTGAAACATTTCGATTACTGCATTGACTTCTATTATTCTGGAAGAATCTGTGCGATTTGCGCAGCAATTTTTATGATCTGCATACCATTCAGTATAGTCTGCAGTGTTTGATTTTTTCTTCCAAACTTCGCACTATTTGCAGTATAAACTTTTTATAACAATATCAACGATTTTTCCAGAATAATATCCAATTAGCGATGTCATGCCGTATAATGACGTATACCCTCGTTTTTTCCATGTACCATCACCGGATACAGTTAATTTTGTACAATAAGTTTCATCTTGATTTTGAGGAGTAAGATGTTTCTCTGTCTTGCACGCTTGTTGAAAAAGTTTTTCCACCGTTGTTTCTACGTATACATGTATGTTCTTCATTATCATGTCATACGTATTCTGTGTGATGAACGTTGGCATATCCATCAATCAACAGAATCTTTTCGCACCTTTCAATCCTAGTCCGAGGACTCTCATAACGAATAAAAATCATCTGTTTATCGCATACGAGTGCTCGATAAACGGACAAGAATTTACTGTACGATCCGCACATTTGTCGCATATCAAAACGATTTTGAAACCGAGTCCTTGTTCAGAAGTAGTATGAAATTTAATTTTTCCATCACAGGTTTGACATTTTATATATTCGGAAATCGCTGCAAACATAGTAATAAAATTCAAAATTCTGTATTCCACTGTCGGATCACGCGGAACATTGAACTCCTCTTGCATTCTCAGTTTTTTCATAGAGGAACTAAAACTGCTTTCGTCCGTCTCAATAGTTTGCGGATTAAAAACGTTTTTCCTTCTTTTCGGTCTAGATTTTGACAGATGATCTTTTTTCTCTACTACATTTCACTTTCACAAATAAATTTTACAGACGCACGACTTAACTGCCCAGTTATACTGTTTATACTGACCATACTTTTCAATATATGCTCGTTTTGGAAGAGAAACCGTTAAAATGTTGCTTAGGTATAAAAATAATACTAGTACACTGACTCATATCGCATAGAGTACAATAAAAAGGCCCGAAAAAGGAACGTTCAAGCTATGCTCTAGGCAGACAGTTGCCGCTCGGTCGCTACTATTTCGGCTGCTATGACGAAAATAATTGTCGGATCGACTTGAAATTTTTTGTATACATTCTTTAATGCATGTACAATAAGAAAAAAAGATCGATTTTTTGAAATTTCTAATTGCGTATAACCTCTTAAGGGAAGCAACCCCCCGCCGTCAGTACCAGCAATCGAACAATAACATACACTGAGGAGCATAACTGTAGCACCACCCCCCTTTTTGAGTATTTCGGACTTTTGGATAGGAATGCAAAAAAGTTCGATTATATGAAGTGAAAGGGTATGATAAATAGTAAACATTAGAAAAGTTTTATTGTAATTTTCTGTTGATACAAACGATATATTCATATAAACTGATTTTTGTATCGTTGTACAACTATAGCACCATATCATTAAAGATACAATTATAAATTACAAACAGAAAAGAACAATTGATAAAAGATACAACTAATAATTTGTAGGTCCACGTTTTTTTGTTATAACTTGAAAAATGCGATTTGACATACTCTCAATCAGCTTTTGAAAAGTTTCCTCGCGGATTTCATTGCTGACCGCAATTATCGCATTTTTCAGTTCTACTATGTTTTGAAACTGTCGATTTTCTGTATAAATCTTCTTTACAATTAGACGTTTTCCATTGGATTTTGGTCAGAAGAACACGCTGGCCATTTGAGAACATTAATCCCGTTTGTCTGAAGCCATGTCATCGTTCTGCAACTGATGTGTATGGCCGCCTTATCTTGTTAGAACGTCCATTTCACAGTATTATTTTCATTAATAAACGGCAATAAATTATTTTGTAGTATGCTGATGTATTCTGTACTGTCCATTCGTTTTGATGAAAAACTCAACATGCCATGTTTCAACATGCCATTCATGCAAAATGCCCCCCAAACCATCACCGAAATTCCTTCTTGAAAAGAACCGCGGTTCTTTTCGCAAATCTTGTCAATATGAATTGTAACAGATATTTACACTAAACTTATTATTTACCATACCCTTTCACCTCATATGTTTGATATTTTTGCATTCTCACTCATAAGTCTGAAACACTCAAAATAGGGGTGGCGCTATAGTTATGCTCCTCAGTGTATAGCGTATAGCACTTATTGACTTGTATCGTATACACGCTGCATGTTGAAAAGCGGAGGCTGCCCACTGCGTTGCGAGCATCACGATCCGCTTCAGCATCTCTTGCCAGTTGGCTTATTATTGATGCTTACTACTGGACAGGTTGCAGCGAGTAGAACAGTCACGTGTAAGCTCTGGCGGGACTGATAACTGATTCTGGCCGTTTAATGATGCGCGGAGGATGAGATAGGTGAAAATCGAGCTGGTACATCGAGGAAATTATTGATGAAATTTCGACCGCTTTCTACGTTTGCGGATTGCCTGGTTAACACCAACTTTGTGTTGTGAGATTCCGATGGAAATTCAGTTAATTATGAATGATGGACGAATTGATGGAAGCAAATTAATGAAAAAGTTGTGGTTGATTAATAAGTCTGAATACCTTAATCTTGTAACTTGGAAACTGTGGATGAAATCTTTGTGAGATAATCGATGAGTTAATTCTATTTTATTCATATTTGTAGTGCTAGATACTCTAGAATGAATAGAGCAAGCAGACTATAAGTGATACTAAATATAAGAATAAATAGAAAATGTAGAATACACGTTTTTCGAACAATGCTTCGTTGAGGATACATATTTCTTGAATACGCAGGTATTCGACCGATGCATTTCATTGCATATTACTTGCGCTCTGAATTATAAATTAAAATATATATTTTTTAAGCAGCTTATGTAATTAACAGTGCAAAACGTCATTTTTTGAAATATTTAACTAATTTTTAAGATTATTTGTTTTAGAAACGAAATTTTATGTGCAAATATTCCTTTCTGCAGTTTCGACATATTTACGTATAGGATAATATCCTGTCATTTGAGACTATTCATATGATAAATGTCCATGTTAATCGAAGGTTCAGTCTTATTGTTCTTGTTCCAAATTTTTAAAAGCACTTCCTGAATTAATTAAAGATATAAATCTTACTGAAAGCACCTTGCATCAGAGCATACGTTCTAATAAATCATTCGTTTCATTTACCATTTGCACGTATATAAACATCGTGCTACCTTAATTTTCCACAAAAGATTCACGTTCACGTGATGGCTTTATTATGATGAAGTAATTATGAAATTCATCTTTTCAAACGTGATAGCTACCATAAAGTCTAACTTTTCGCATTTTTCATCGAAGAACTCGAGCTGAAAACAGTCCTTTTAAGTGATTATTTCTCTCACTTGCCACAGAACTAGCATAATGAAATTAAAGGACTTTTGAAGTTCCTCGAGCAGTATCTAGTACAGGTAATACAGCGCGGCGCACAGTGGTTGAAATCGTGAAGAAGCTAACCAAAATATAATTTTTGAAGTATGGAATAGCTATTTGCGATTGTCTCATATTTGTTGTATATACCTCAAAATAAGAAATAGTGCTTGAAATTTTAATTTATAGTGCATAGTTACTGATATGTACATCTTCAAAGTTGGTAAAATTTTGTGCCTCTTAATGCCTTATAATTTCCAGTGTATTTGATGCATCGGAGAAATTTTGTTGTTAAAAAATTCATACGTAAAGTAATACACCTTCAAAGTACATATTATAAACATAAACACTGTACATGAAAAGTGAAAAATATCTTACAATTGAATGCTGTATTTTTCTTCTCAAGATGTTATACATCGTAACTATATCTTAAAAAAGAGGAAGGAAAATAGTGATGCGCGATGGGACTTGATTCCTGACTTGAAGTTACATATCAGCTACGATACTCAATAAAAAAACCTTGCCAAAATTTCCCATTTTATAAGATATTTATATTGAAAGCACCAACTGTTACTTATCTACGCTATTCTGGTATGATATTAGGGATGCCATCTGAATATGCATGCTCTATAGCTTTTAATTTATTCAAAACTATTAATATCAAGAAATGAAAAAGAGACTGATTAAACTTATTAATAACAAAGGTAAAACATTCCAGAAGTATCAAAATATCTGCTGACACAGTACAAAATAACTTAGAAATTGTTCAATCATCTTCAAGACTCAAAACGAAACAATCCATTTTTAATCACGTCTTGTTTGTTCGTTTCCTTTTCTTCGTTACCATTAACTGTGGGTACGGAACTTTGTATCTGCGAATATATATGTGTATAACTATTAACTATTTGCATTCAAGAGATGACTGTTAGTCATCTGATGATACTAACTTCAACGATTTTCAAATGCAAAGTATTTTCCACGATTCGCCTATATTAAACATGTCCTTTAGTTCAGCTAAGTCACACTAAAATTTACATATGCTATTTATTCTCCAGCTCTCATTAATGAACAAATTAACTAAAGACTGAAAATTTGTGAAACTACCATTCGGTGATTAACAGTCATCTCTTGACCACAAAAGGTTAAAATTATTTCCGACTACATGGGCATATTAAATGTGTTAGGTTTCCTGTTTATTTCCTTTTCTTAGTCAGTCTGTTGTTCCTTTTGTTACTAACATTATATTATATAATTATATTATTAATAGTTTGATGGCTTTAAGTTTTCACGATTATTATAACGTCAAACGATTCCAACAGTTTAAATATGTGATTGTATAATACGCTACTAAACAGAAATCAAATATATTGCTTCTGCAGAATAGCCAGCACTCATTGAAAAAGTATAATGATTACAACTGATAGCCTGTAATATACCTGCATTTTTTTCTGGTTTCTTATTTATTCATCCTCCCTGTGTTTTACAATATTCACTCACGAATATCCGTCAGAAAATCAGACTTTAACATATAACAGACCTAGAAATTATATTTAAAAGCTTTCAAATGAAAAACCTATTATTTAATAAAACTTCTGATGAAAAAAAATAGCAACGAAAGTTAAAAAAGAGAATGTCTTTTTTCTAATACATGCGAGAATAAACTAAAACCATGATTGGCTTCCGTTTGGTAACACTCTAGCGACCTAATTCCTAGAAACATCTATGCTTACTACTTGATAGACGATATGCGATGTTTGCTGTACCTACTATCATTTCAACCATTGCAAACTGCTGCACAAAATGGAGATCCAAGCGCTAGGGAACTCGTAGCCTGGCAATGATGGTGATAAGGCTTCCAAATTTATTATCGTTTGTTCACGGTATCACCACTATAAGCCACTATCCTTCATGAGATTTGGAAACTTTGACATGATCAATAGTTTTGTCTTTTTTGCGTACAGAGATTCGATTCCCTCTCGTTTCGAGCCCAAATTTGCTCGTGAATGTCTGATAATCGTTTTAGATGTCCAAGAGTAATGATTTCTCGCCAAAAGGGTACTAAGAAGCACACCGAGAAATATTTGATTGGCTCGAGGCAGAACGGTTTTCGATTTCAAAGGTAGTCAAGTGTATGGAGTAAATTGAATTACTGTTTGAAATTGATATCTTATAGATCAAAGTAGAAAATATTTAAAGATTATTAACGAACTTACAATTATTACAATCTCACACTAACCTTAAAGAATTAAGAAAAATTCTTTGTTTTCTTTTTATTACTTATGCTTTATCTTCATATATTATTTATTAGGCGGTAATAAGTTTATTTTATTATACATTTAGAATTCTTATTATTTTCTTGTTACCTACTATTTGGTTTTATTTTAATTCATATCAATATAAATAAGTTTTCATTTTATTTATCAAATATTCAACTGAATTATATAACAATAATTAATAATTAATAATTAATAATCATTTATTGATATTAGCGGGAAAAGGAACCCTTTGATACATGGAATTACAAGAAAAATAATACAGAGATATTTTAAAACATACTTATAAATAATATGATATACCAAGGAACTATACAGCAACATTATTGCGGTGTACAGAAGAAGTAGAATTTCTTAGGGCTGTTCCTTAATCTGCCAATTATTTTAAGTACACCGTGCATGTACCAGCATCTTTTTATGTTAAAAATTTATAACATATTAGGAATATTTGGCATTATGCACATGAATTTCATATCAGTTAAAGGAATTATTCGCTTTGAATCGTATTTTGAACAATTTATTTTTTAGCTTCAACATTTCGACAATTGATATTTACTTTAAACAACAAACGCAATTCAAAGGTTTAATCATTTTAAGCTGTTCTTTGTAGCATATGCATTCATAGATACTTTCCTAAGTTTGTTTCACTGCTTGCTTTTAATCTCCACTTTCGACTGCATTCTTCTTTTTTCTTCTTTTTTGGTAAACGTTAAAATTTACTACATAAACATTAAAAGACAATGTCAATATTAAGTAAAATGCCTTCAGGAATATCAAACAACAGCCTGCAAAATTATCGTTGTATGAGTTATATTTTATGCTTCCGTTAAAATAATAGCAAAAGTGCAATTTGATCTTTTTAAAGTTTTCGAACGATGTTCTCAAACTTCAGGTACTTCGACACAATTAATATGCGTGCATTAACTCTTTTGCTTCTGCTGTCTAGTCCGCCGAAGTACCGTCATTGAACAGAAGCGCGCGGCAGAAATATGCACAGTGCGCGTGGTTTTTGTATATACGTTTTTCAATACCTTAAATAACGACTGTACTGAATAAAAGAGTGATTACTCTAATCTAACAAGTATATTTACAATTTTAAATATGGAAAGACTTACAAAATTATTAAAATATAAAATTATTAAAATACAATATTATTAAAATATAAAATTATTAAAATACAAAGTACATTTGGATGTCGCCTATAAGCGGCGCTCGAAGCGAAAGAGTTAAGGTACTTGTTCTTCGTCGACATGTAAAATATTCATACGTTAATTATGCCGCCTGTGCTAGTAAAGTAATAAGCACTCACACGCGCAATTATACAAAAGTAACGCGTAACAGATCATAGTTCTTGAACGTGGTAAATAAGTAAACGCAATCTTTGTAATGAAAACTGTGTTCCTTCGTAAATTTTTGATTAGAATTTATGTTTGTACAACTACCTCATACACACGGCTTGTAGATGCGACGACCACTTTTACAAGGATAAAATATAAATATTAGAAACGCACAGGATTAATTTTGAAATCAGTGAACTAACGAAAAGCAATTCCGAACATAATTCGACGTATTTGCTGTTTCATTTACTGCTTCAAAATTCAAGGCGGACGCTGATTAGAATTTCGATTTCTTTGGTTACAACCAATCAGTTTATCGTCTTGAGGTATAGAGGAGTGAACATTCGAAGTCCTTCATATAAAACAGAGGCACTTCAACGCTGCGTATCAGTATACCCGTAATCCATTAAAAAATCAATATCAATATCTTCAGTATTGTAAGAACCTTTTGTTTGAATCTCTTGTTTTCGTGAGTCTTTCTATAATGCAAGAGAGCTTACGAAACAGTTTTGGTGTGACTGGCGTTGAAGAAAGACGAAAGTGTACACCTATATTTTCAATTAATAAAATATTATTACAGTATGAACAGTTGAATAATAGCAGAAAGCATAGCTGTCAGCACTTCAATCAGTATCATTCAGTATTATCAGAAACAGTAGCACATCACCCGGTGCGACACAATGAATCAAGTACATTGAAACCGATACATCGGTCTGTTAACAAGGATTAACAATTAAAAAGACATTTCGAACGATCAATGATGTCCTAGTTCTTCGAAACCACTGCGTAACTCACTATATGGGCAAACTAATCGCCCAATATTAATTTGGCAGGCGATAGTCGCGAACTAATGCTTCGTTAGTATTTTAACACACAAAACGTTCAATCATGATCCCTATAAAGAAAAAAACTTTGATCTCAAGTAACCAAAGTGGCAGTCAACATATTAATAGGCGACTCTCGGCCACCTTTGATTTCGATTACCTTCGATCATCAACATCTCATTTGCCGACACTACATTTTTATCAACGAATTCAAATCTCCGAAAATTCTTTTCATCGATGATACGTATTTACTGACAGATTAAATTCATCTGTCCTTACTTCCACCCATATCGATAGTGTTCTTATGCTTATCGATGTAACTTCGTCATTATTGTCACTACTGCAATGACTAACTTCAGTATCAACAGAATGAGCGTCGACGAAAATCGATGCAGATTAAATCGAAGGAAACAACTTTAAATTAGTAATTTGAAGGAAACAACTTTAAATCAGTAATTCGAAGGAAACAACTTTAAATCACCGTCTTCAACCTTTGGCATTCATTTTATGCCTTCCCTTTTAATCCCTTGGCGGAACAGGGAAAAAAGTTCCAAGCAATGGAATTGTTTTCTGAGGTAATGGGGGAAGCGATAGATAAAAGAAGGAAGCTCGCAAATAAGAAAGTAATTAGCAGTGGCACGGCAGTGGAGTAGGTAATTCTTACTGCTAATGGAAACTTTGTTCATTGATAAAGGGTGCAAGGAAAGAGGAAGAAAAAGAAGGAAAAGAAAGGAAGGAGGTTGAGCGAGATAAGGCGAGGTTGGCACAGTTCGCAAGACACATTCCCTTAACCGTCAACTGGCGATGTGGTACTCTCCTCATATTAATTATTTGCATTTAAAGAGTAAATCTGCATATCTTTTTATGGAAATTGAGCTTTAATAAATACAAGCAATATAAGTAAAATTGTATTCTTATGGAAAGTAAATGTACAAGTATTTATGAAATTATAACGTCTTGTGGGGTCCAACAAGCCTCTCCAGATCAGTTAACACTGACTGTCACCTTTGCCATATCTGACCAGCCACGATTTCTCCTGTGACGTCGCAGTGGTGATTAGTGATCGGAACGCTTCAACTACTTACAATTGTAAGAGTTGAATAAAAATTGACAGTTAATGCATTTTGAACATTACCACTAATTGGAGGATACTTTGAAATAAAAAATACCCCATTGAATAATTAAAAATTTTCATTAAATCATCAAAAATAAAAAATTAATTTCTATGAAATATTGCATCTATCGGTGTACTCCCGTGGCATCCTAAGCGAAACATGTGATTTTGACATGGCAGTCAAAGGGTTAAACGTTAATTTAAGGACGTTCTGTTTACAGTAGTAGAAGTTGACTTAACACAATACCGGTCTCGCGAACGATTTATCGCTGCGTAACTTATGAACCTATTGGCGGGATCGCAATCAAAGCTTAATGGTCAGCCACAAAGAGAATGTTTGTATTGTACCGGTCAAGATATAGTGAGATCGTAAATTAAATTTTTTCATGTACCCAACACAATGTAGCATGATACATAAAATTTCATAGAATCGGCACCGACTGATATTGCGGAACTCCGAGCTGTAACGTTGGATCAGTAGTACATTTACGGTGGATTTTTAAAGCATAGTTTTTATCAGAAATAATTTACGCACATTATTGGGAATGGGGTTTTATATTGCTAAATGAAATGAACTTTTATTTGTCAGATAATACTTCGATAATTTATTAATACTTTTACGTAACACTAGGAAGGACAATTTTGACCGCACCTAGCGAGTTTTGTAACAAGACTAGCAGAACGCAGTGGTCGAAATTCTTACAGCCCCGTCCGGGTACTTCAGCCCCTTTGTTCTGTTTCTCGATATTTTCGAACTTTCTAAAATGCCAGATATGGCTTAGTTTCTTGGAAGAAGCCCTTGAGAAAGTACGTTAAGAGAAAGCTGATTTATGGTTAATTTTTGCTTCGTAGTATTTCTGTATTCAATTTCCAACACACATATCTTAATTTATAGTGTCATTCAGTGATATTGAGCCTAATTTTATTTCAATACCTTTATTTTGTTCTACTCCACTTTTTTCGCAAATCCAAATGCTGGCTTCTGTATCTCTACATCATTCTGGCTGTAACATTCGAAAAACAAAAGACTAATACCTAATCCCCGCTACTAAATTTAAGGTTATAGCTGTAGGTGGTACGTACTGCGATATCAATTGGTACTGATTTTTTGAAGTTCTATCTATCATGTTACATGTTGTATACATTGTATTGGTTATATGAAAAAATTTAATTTACGACCTCGCTATATTTTAGCTTCCACTACAGCTTTCCAGATTCCAATTTCCAGTTTCAGGAAAATATTTTTCTAAAGAGTCGACTGATCGATATGTTTGTTGACTTCTAACGCACCGAATAACGACCAGCCAGCGTTGTGTTTAAAATATTAATGTACAAAAAGGATTCCCCTATATTGGTCACGATGTTAATGAGTTCAAAAGGGAAAGGGGTTGAACGGAACATACGCTACGTCCTTACCAGTTATTTAATTATATTATTTATTATTTGAGTAATTTTCATAACCACTAATTCTAGAATATTAAATACTTTATTGTGTTGAGATTGATTAAGATTTATTTTAAACTACAAGGAGTGTTATCTTTTCATTGAATTTGCACAATTTTTAACCTAATCTCACAATCCTTTGCATCGTTTCGCCTATTCATTTCCTACCATATTTCTTTGTTCTTTCATTTCTTTTTCTTCCCTGCTGAATTTTCTTCCTCCTCAGTTCTCCGTATGAGGTCTGTCAACGACATCTTGTGTTTTGAAAGGTAATATGGAAAATGGAAAGATTTATTTCCGTTTGCATGAAATTAAGTGTAAAATTAAGTGATGCCATAGTCATCTATTAGGTGATACTGAATAATTTTCTTTTTGTGTTTAATTATATTTTTATATTAAATATACTCACTGCACTGGTATCTACGGTACAGAATACCTATGTATCATAATTGAAGGAATATGTTTTCAGACTCATGTTAAAATTAAGTTGCAACATTATGTTTGGGTTCTCCTTTCTGATTGCAGGAAATTTTGCAAGTCAATTCTCAATTAACGTCCTGTTATTGGTGTTACCTCTGGCATCGATCAGCACGTTCAATTAATCGTTTCATGTTTAGGTGAGTAAATCAATATAACAATTGAATGTAGTAAGTGTACGTGAAAGGTCACCCCTTGTGTAAAGAACCGAAAAGATGTGACCTTTTAAAGCACGGCCCAAATAATTTTTATAAATCTTTTTAAGTTTTTTCCAACGATCTGTCAATTCTGCAATTTGAAGATGACGAGAATTAAAGCCAGCACGAGGTCCAAAAATTTTTTGACAATATTTTCTATGGTCCCACGTTCTAGAACAATTAATTTAAAAATCCATTTTATTGCGATCTTCCTGTGTTTCGCAATATCTGATTTAATAGCTAGAATCTAGGTGTACCCTGTATAGGGCATTCATTAATATGTCTGCAGCATGTGAAAGAAAATAAGTTTCACAGTTGTGCAAGGTTCATTCTGCAACTTTTATTTAGTGTAAACAAATGTAAGCAAGATGTCATAAAATTGATTTTGTCTTGTTTTTGAAAGTAAAAAATTAAAATTCGTTTCCACTGTATCACTTTCTACTCTTCTCAAGAAACAAGTTTGTCAAACGAACCATTGGTCGAAACTTAACCGTTCTACTGAAAAATAACAAAGTTTTGTTGGAATGTAAACTAATCTTATTACACGTGTAGTTGTAGCTCTTTACACCAGTGGACACAAAGACAACCCATTCTTACCTGTCAAGTGAGTAACTGCTCTATCAGTTCCCGGCTACTAAATTACTGAACCAATCACTGAAAATCACGACGATTTGAAACTTCTCCTAGACTCAGAGGTTTTTCATTACACCTTACTGAATTTCGATACATTTTGTGAACTAAAAAATAATTTCCTACTGCTTCACCGATAGCTTGATATTCACATCTTATGAGATTACGAGATCTAATACATCATAAATAAAATTTGACTACACCCTCAAAAAACTCTATCGTCAATTTTCAGTAAAACATTTCAATTTCGCCCGGTAATTTCTTTAACAAACTTGGCTCTCGAGACGAGTAGAATGCGATACGATGAAAAGAAGTTTCAACTTTTGACCTTGATGAACCAATCAACTTCAATTCTGCTTCATCCTTAAAATACTGTTTTACACCAAATAGATGGTGTAGAATCGAGCTTTGATGATGACATTTAGGTTTTTACATCCTGTAAATTTAAAAGTTACAATTACTGTGTAATGCGTTTGATTTCAGGTTGATGCCTAAAATGAAGTTCCAAAAATGAGTGCCCCACACGTGTTTCGCTGCTTCGACATATTGTTTTATACTACGACTGAGATACTTATCGATAGATATTGTGTGCGCATATAAAATTTTCTATTACATAATGACAGGGTCAAGCATTAGTGTTCAACTAGCGTCTTCACTTTCGTGTTTCTCGTAGGAAAAAGCCATGTAAATGACTTTCTATACCGATTTATGAATACGGTAACACAAATCAGTATATGGAAATCGTGCAAAACAGTCATACAAATAATTATAGCAAACGTTGTTTAGAGCGTTAATTTTTCTCATGGAACAAAAGATTCCTGTTTATAGTAGCTGATATGAGCGTGACTTTAAACCAAAGATTTAGAAAATGTGAAACCTACTGAATCGAGGGAGAGAAAGAGAAGGAGAGAGTATTTCTAAAGTAGTACTGTTGTAAATAATTTTTAAGATTTGATCGTATTACAGTTTGTCATATTATTGACTGCGTTTGTTACTCTTTGTGTTAACGTCAGATTCATAATACACTGTTTGAACGAGTAAGATATATGGAACTTCAGATGTGATGTACAGCAGATAAGATATACTATATATATAAAAATATATAAATATGAAGATACGTATATTATGAAGCAGATAAATATGGAGTCTGTTCGAATATATTAGGGTGTCCCATAAGTTTCTTCCCTTTTTTTGATGCAAAATGAATACACGATATTTGTTGTTTAAGGTGAATTTATTATGTTATATATGAATCGTTCTGTTCAATAATCTTCTTCTATCTCTCAGGAAGCCTCATTATGCCCTCTTTCCAAAATTGTTGAAGCTTATTTGCACAGCCACTTAGAGTCACTCATAGCATGGCGCGGAAGAAACTTATGGGACAACCTAATATTAATTATATACCACTTAAATGTGTAATTATTTTAATATGTGTATATGTTTGCGACAATATGTTGTATCGAGATGTAAATGAAGAGACGATTATAAAAGAATATTTAGGTAACATTAATATTACACGAGGGATAAAGAAATTTCCTGAAAGAAGAGAAAATCAGAACAGCTTTGGAGAAAACCTACCGGAAGCATAGCACTGATAAAATCGAAGAGTTTAATTTGTATCAACTCAAATGCTAGAAAATTTCCTTCATTTACTTCTATTATTTTATTATGTATTTGTAGATCCAATGAAACGACCAAAGGATTATCGTTTAACTTTATTGATAAAGTGTTTAGTTGACATACCGCACTGTTCTGTGAATTATAATACCAAACATGATCGTGAAAATATCTGACAGAATGGGATACTAAACCGAGTGCACAAAAACAACTATGTAATTAAATTAGGCCTAATTTGTTATTTACCTTTTGCTACAGTATGTGACGAATAAAACAATTTTGTTAATAAACTTCGTGTTTGGTTTAAAAAGTGTCCTTTCACTATGACGATTATGTAAACAAAATATAAGGCTTTTGATCAATCTTGTTAAGTGAATTCTTCCAATAATTAACCTTTGCACTACGAAGGTGGGGTACTCAATATACACTGTTTCCTATTATTCCTATTGTTTCCAACAAGTCTGCTAAAACGATCATTTGCAGTATACATAATAATTCTAACAAAATTTTCTGCTACTTTTTCCAAATATATTTGAAATATAAAATTTCTCTAATTCAATGTAAGTATCTATTAAGAGATTATAAGATATCCCCCTACTTGATTCTTCATGTTAAAGTAACGATTTGCATAACACGCATTGCACAGTGAAATCGTGATTCTTTTTGTATCATTTTTGGTGTTTCTATCTTCTTTGTCACTTAAATATACAAAACAAAGTTGAGTTCAATCATTTTCCATGACGAGTAACAAAAAGGCTTAATATTTCGGGTGTTAAGAATCAAAACTGATTACCTGCGTAGCAAGCCTGTTATTGTTCATACCTATATTTAAATGCGAAAGGAAGAACAGAAGAAGCACCAGAATAAACGTTACAGCTGTAAGTAAATCGCCAATCTAGTACTTTTGGTATCTAACAACGAAAAGATTATCTGACTAAAGGGAAAGAAAGGTGAGAAAAAATAGAGGAGAATTCTGTGTTACAATTTCATGCAACACTGTCCACAAATTCTAACTACATCCATGCTTAAAGAAAAGAAGAAGTGATTTGTAAAATATTTGTAAAGTAGGTACACTTTTACACCAAAAAGTTGCTGGTCCGTGTGTCAAATACGTTGAATGATTCACGAAACATTCGATTCCTTCAAAATGAACACGACCAATCAAATATGACTGACGACCACTACTCATCACAATTTTCACGCTAAAAAAAAAGAAAGATGAAGAAAGTGCATTTACTCCTCGCGAGCACATGCGCAAATACGCAACAAAACACTAACTTCCCATTACTTCATGCACGATATGTCAAAGTATGTTTAATAACAGCTGCCAGCTTTAAGTGGGGAAGTAGCTGAAGAATAACTACCTTAATAAAATGTGAACTGCATGTAAATTATTATGCATATCTATTAATATAGGTTATTCTTAGCGAAAAATAATTACACTTCCCTATGTTTACTTCCAGACTATTTATTCTCCATTAAAAACAAAACACATAAGAATCATCACGCGCGACAATCCATAGATGATAGTATTCGTAAATATAAATGTATCACACAACAGTAGCATTACTCTTACTCCTTTGACTTCTCCTGGTTCTGCACCCGTTCTGCACCCGTTCTGCACTCGTTCTGCATCCCTAAGCTACGCTGCTTAAGCATGAGTGGGGAAAATAGATGTCACCGACAGTTCTTTACTACAGCACTTTACTGCAGCATATTTCAGAATAAAGTTTGTATTACTTTCTAATAAATTCCACTATCTTTACTATCTAATATTCACTATATTGATAGCTATACTAACTTACGCCCAGCCGTTATTCCTCTCCTTACTCGTTACCAATCGCAACGAGTAGCGTCGGTGGAATAGCAGGGCAAGCGGAGCAAGCGGTGGTGACCACAAGTCCTGAGGAGTGGGAGGATATTTTGTGACATGATATGGTAACATTGATAGAGACCAGTTAACTCTAAATACTTGTTTTCTCCCTTTCCGTTTCTTCATCTTACTAATAAAATAAATAAAATAAGTGAAATGAATAAATTGAATAAAACAAACAAAACTCCTCCTTGTATTTAAATTTCATCTCCTCTGAGAAATGTTTTAGATTGTTAGCTATGTTACTAATTATATCTTTAGCTGGGATTTTTTACTCACACAAAGGTACAAGGTTAGTCAAACTTTTGTAATAAATTATTGTATGCAGTACTGGTTGCTTTAGCGTCCATTGTTATTCTTACTAATTTTTTAAACTCAATATCCGGATTTCGCCGTTCGGCGCCGGATGTCGATATTTTCTTCGCGTGTTTTTATTAGTTTTCGGACAACTTCGGACGCTTGAGCGACGATCACTGAATGGATTAGGATAGCGAATTATCTATGATACAAACTTCACACCGAAATACTTGCATACATTTTGAACTAGAATTCCATTTCTTGGCAACTATTATAAATATGCTTATCCAAAAAATGTAATACCAATTCATGAAAATATAAAAAATATTCAGATATGTAAAAATAATTTGAATTTATCGCATGTAATGAAAGTTTTCGTAATATTCGCTATCTTCGTCAATTTGTTTGATCTTGATGCACGCTGTAGGATCACTGTTCATTACACCGGAATGGTATGCGAAAGAATCGTGTTGATGTAAAAGTGTTTGTCAATTTTTGTAAATGTACGGTTAAGCAGACAGGTTATTTACCATTAGTATGAACGAGTTTTTTAATTTAAGTAGCTAATAAAGGAGAGTTTTGCACTTACATCTCAATTAGACCTAAAGAAAAGACAATCAAATCGAGAAACTTCACAACAAAAATATTGCGTTTTGTCTGCTTAGAATTAAATAAACATTTGAGACCTCAATTTAAATACATGTTTTTTTTATTAGGTAGTCAAGTATGAAATGGAGCAAAAATGCACATAATTGAATTCGATTTTTTTCCAATAAAAATTTTTTATTTTTAATCAAAGTATGCCCCCATATTATCGATACACTTTTGCCATTTTAGAGGTAACTCATTTATCCCTTTGCTGTAGAAACCTGGATCACGGGAGCCGATGAACTCTTGAAATGCCATTTTGACAGCCTGTGCGGAATTGAATCTTTTTCCAGATAAAAAGTTGCTTAAATTTTGAAAGAAATGGTAGTCAGTGGGGGCAAGGTGGCGGAGTACGGTGGGTGGCGGAGAGTTTCCAACTTCAACTCCTGTAGCTTTGACACGGTCATTCGTGCGACATGCGGTCGAGCGTTGTCGTGCAGGAGGATTGGAGTCATCCGATTAACCAATTTTAGCTGTTTCGTAAGATTTCTCATCATTTCGTCTAGTTGATCACGGTAGACATCCGCCGTGATCGATTGGCCAGGTTCCATAAATCTCTGGTGTGTTATTGTTTTGAGAATTGTTTAGTTTATCGAAAGCTTTTTTTAACGTACGTAGGGAATTTTCGAGCAAGCTTAGCAAACTGCTGTAATTTATAAAAATCTATAATTTTACAGTACAGGAGAGATATTGTCCAAACAAAGACAAACTGTTTAAATATTATAATCCATAAATTATCGTAAGTATTTCACATATTTTTCTTATTGCAGTTTATATTTCTTTATTCGTTTGTATTTGCCATAAACGTTTAGGTAGATGAAGGAATCTCCACGAAAAGACCTATGTGAACACTGCGGATTAGAACAGTCTCAATAGTATGTGTGCGGTTTCTTTCCGCTTTTCATAGTTTTGAATAAAAGTCAAAGTATAGGCAGTTTCGGTTTAAGAGTGCGAAAGGTAAGCTATACGGGTGAAAAGCTGAAGGGTTTACGTGCTTAAGGAGATGTAACTGATTTAGGACTAAATGGTTTACAGTTTAGGGAGTTTAGGATAAGGGTTTAGTTGGCAGTTGGTGTATGGTTTAAGGCGGCAAAGATTGGGTTCACCATCATCGTTCATACGGAGCATGGTTTGGTTACGAATTTTGCTGATACCATCTGATTCGGGTGCCGTTGTTCGGAGACCTGTTTGGCTGTGACGTGTGTTAAAGGTAAAAAGTATAAGTTCGGGAAATAAAACAAAGACGCTGCGTTTCCCGGGTGAGAATGACCGTAGCCGTTCCCATCGTTTTTGGGACTAGCTTTCCTTTAATTTTTTTCCTCTTTTCGAAGTAGGTACAAAGAGGGGGATTCAGCTCGAGACGCAGCCTAAGCTTGTCCAAGACACTTGGCCTTCCCTGGCTCTTTCCGAATTTTCCCAGGTTCTTTGGTCGCATGGGCCTGTACAATCCAACCACGTGTATACACATCTCAGGGTCCTCAATTTATGCCAAACCTGTTCTTCTGAAACCTCATACCCACACTGAGTTCAGGTGTACTTTTATTTACTGGGAGTAACGAGTTTGTTAATAAGAGTGTGCCGAATTGAGGTGATTAGGAGTAATGGTTATAGGTTTTTGAGGCTTAGAGTTAAAGGATTTACGTTTCAGAGTGTAAGAGTTTAGGTTTAGGAGTTCAGGAGGTTAAAGAATATAGACTTATGGGGTTCAACAGTAAGTGATGTATGTATTAGATTCAGAGGTAAGGGGTTTTCGTATTTGGAAATGTGGTGTTTCGTTTTTCATGGTGAATCCTTCAAGGTTCGCATGTATATACTTTCCGAACTGTCCCTCCCTATACTTATGTGGTGGGAATAATTAATGTGAATGGTTGGTATGAATGTGGTGTATGAAAGTATGTTGGCGAGAATGAGTGTGCTTAGATGATTTCTGAGTGGTGGTGGTGTTGAGTTCACTTCTGTTTGAAAACTGAGAGAGCGTGTGAGTACGAAAGATAAAAAGGAAATAGAATTAAGGATTGTATCATTCTATTGTATAAAATTAAGATAAAAAACATTGTTGTGCTTCGTGATTAAATCTATATTATTATTAAACATTAAAAGATCTACAAATGGCCTTCATTCACTCGTTTCTCCTTAAAAGTAAAATACTGTCCCTGACCACGTGGAAACCCACCATTATGTCTAAGGCACGGGCCTGCTAGGTAAGCCATTCCGACGTCCACTAGTAAACCCCAGATCAAACACACCTTCTCCTTCCTTTTCCATTATCTTTCTACATTAACAAAGCGGAGGTGAACCGTCACAGTGATGTATAGATTAAATGCTTAAGATCAAAGGGTGCAGAAGTTAGAGGTATGGGAGGTTGTTGGTCGGTTTTGTGGGTTTTGCGTTTCAAGATGCAGGGATGAAAGTACAGGTGTACGAAGAACTGAAAATGGGGTTTGGGAAGTTGAATTGGGTAGCGGGAGTGCTCCTTTGTAGATGCACAACTTTCGGCATCCCTAGTTTCTTTATAGGACTGTCTTCGAAGCGCTTTGTTCTTTCGAGTGATATGTGGTCAATGTGGTATTGGTTACTGCTGGAACTGGATAATGCAGGGAATTAAATAAGTGCACGCTTAAATTTACTAAATCATCTTTTATTTAATTAAACCTCTTGGAAAGGACTCGACTGACTAACACAAAGTGACTGATGCGAAAAATACACATTAAATTTTTGTTTTTATTGCGTAAGATGACGTCGCTTTTAATTCTTATCGCCCTCTGATTTACCTAAGGTTACCTATTTCCTTAATTATATATAATTATATTTATATAATTAACAAATGTATGTGTTAGTACACTTCGTACTAATGCTGTTCTTGTTTTTATTGATTAAAATGTGCACGACGGCTATAGCCGTCATTTGCCTACATATCGCCAAAGATCGGACGGCTATAGACGTCATATAAAAAGACACTCAATTGCTTAGGTAACTTGCTTTACGGAAAAACCAATCGTCCAATATTAATTTGGTAAACGACAATGAAACGCAATCCGAACATTTTCAACAAACAGGTATTCAGTACACACACATACGTTCGACTACTGTTTATTTAAAATCCCTCAACTTGCCAAAGGTGCTCTGTTACATGGGGTATCGAGCTACCTACAAGCCTGAGGCCAGATCTTCGAAGTTGGCAGATCCACCAGTAAGCTTGGGCTCCTTTTTCTCCGATATCGTTGTGATACACGATCCTTGGATAGTTTCCGTAGCTAGCTTACAATTAGTACTCAACAGTTCCTATATAATACTTGGGTCATAGCGTTGGTGTGTTTGATTTTACTATCCTCCTTCTGTACGTTGCTTATTCAGTTATGCTTACAATTTCGTTAGCACAATAGTAGCAGCAAACAATACGGTTGAAACAATACGCAATGAAATTGTTGAATTGTTTCTCTTTTACTTCGAAGTGTTCGATAAGGATAGGGGAAGTGATCAAGAGAAACGCAACAATTATTACCATCATTCTGAAGTCAGCGCGTTCTCGCGTTGAACATTGTTTGCCATTTAACTGATCCGGCATGCTTACGCTATTCGCAGAATGTAGTCGATGATAGTTTCACATTACAGCCTTCTCAACCGTTAAAAGAAGACGCTTTCGCCTGGTATGTCTCCTGACTGTTCACTGCCGTACATTTAGCCAGGGATTCGCTAGCTTAAAGGCGAATTTAGACGTCTCACATTAGAGAACCATCACGGATGATTCACCCACAATGAAAGGCGTGACTACTATTTCGTCCACATTTATTCCAAAATGAGCTATAACGTCAAAACGTCCTCAATCGGACTATCTTAGTGCATTCTGACTTCAAAAACTGCAAGAAATGTACTGAAATGAAATATATTCTGGGGACGTGATAAAATAGTGATGGCTCTGAGAAGATGTGGGAAGTAATTGGGTTGAACGATAGATGAGCAAGTGAAGTATTTCTAAGTTGTGAAAGAAGAGTTCTTGAACAGGACGACAAAATGTTTAAATTGAGGTGCGAAAGACGAACATTGGAGACGATGCAAGATAGAAATTTGGGGTGAACGAGGGAAAATCTGTCGAGTGAGAAAGGGTAAGAATTAAAATAGAAGAGACTGAATGCGTGAGAGAATATAGAGTACAACAGAAACGCATGCAAGGCAGTCTTGTGGCTGTCGTGAGCTGAAGAATTTGTGTAAGCGAGTCTTTCTTTATTTGTATAAACTTGTTATTAACATTAAAGGAATTTCTTTACTTCTGGTATCTCTAAACTCATACCCACATAGGCTTCAATAAACATAATTTTTACTCTTATGTTACAGCTAGAAGTTGCTCCATATGAACTTTACAAAAAATTATATAGGGTGTTTATTTAAAAACTTAAAATCTAAATATCTAGAAAACAACACATTTTTGGGAAAAATGTTATGTACAAGATAGAGATATAACTATTTCATATATTTTCTTTTATTGGTCGCTTTGAAGGTTATTTGGAGGATAACTTCGTTCTTTTAAATGACAATCTATATCTTTATTTACAGATTTCTATTGTAAACGAGAAAAGAACAAACTTTCGTATGAAACATTTTTTAATCAGATTTTATTTTAAAAAGATATATAATAAAGTAAGAATTTTTTCAGCTTTGGTACCTCGAAAGTAAAAGATTGAAAATTAAACCATAAATATAAGCAAAACTTCTTTATAATTTATTATGACTAAATAATGTCAAATCAATAAAGATTGCACATTTTTGTAACTTCTTTACTACACAAGAAATCACAAATGTCACTTGAGTCACTGAGACCGTGCTCATCTTGTAAGACAGGCTTTATGTGTTCGAGACATAAACAGAGATTCAAAATGATACACCACCGCTAAAATGATAAGTAATTGCAACGATTAGTTGTTCTTTGGAAATTCAATCATCAACTTCTGTGAATCTCATTTGTCTTAATCATGGTTTATATATTGAATGAAAAAGCAGAATTATTTTTATTTACGGTTCTGAAAATCAATGATGCTTTAAGAACAGCTACTATTTTCAGTCAAAGAGATCCGGATAATAATTGTTCTGCTTCTTACGTGTTGAATCTCGTAAAAAAGTTTAAGTAAACTGGATCTGTGAATAACAAAGAAAGAACTCATCGTTGTGTCCTAAATGTATTAACTCAGGTCAAAATTCTGAGTAATTTTGTTGCACGTCCAAATAATTTAACACAGTGCATCACGTACTACTGATGTGTTAACTGAAGAAACTTTTAGTCTCTATGGTTCTGTGAATAAACGCAATTACTAATATTGGTTCATGTTATTTCAGAAAGCCACGTAACAACCACAAGAAATCAATGTGCGGGCTGTTATACCACGAGATAATGTTATAGAACCAATATTTATTCATGAAAATTTGACTCGAACTAAATATCTGGAAATGGATGAGGAAGTTATTTATCCTCTCATGATTCAAGCTCTTGAAAACCAAGTAGATGAACATGGGAACATGGAACTTGAGGAAGATCTTCTGAACTTTCAACAAGATGGTGCATCTCCATATAATACGCTATCAGTCCTACAATAAATGACTATCAAATTTCCAGGACAATGGTTTGATATAAAAGAATCTATTGAATGGATAGATCTCTTGATTTCACACCATTAGATTTTTTCTATGGTGGCGTTTAAAATCTGTAATTTCTGAAACAGAATAAGAAAATATTGACGAATTAAAGAACAAAATAGCGCAGGATCCTAAAAATGTTCAAAAGGCAACTTTTACAAAATTAAGGAGTGAATTTCCCAACAAATTGAATTATTACTTATCACAAAATAAAAAGTATATTGGAAACATGTTATAAAAATAGGAAAACTGTGATTGTTTTCATACTACGAACGATAATTTATTATTTCAAACCTTTATTTATTTATGTTTTAGAGGTGTAAGTGACTACTGCGATACTGTATGTAGTAAGGAAGCCATGTGAAAGAGTTTAACTGTTATCGATTTATCAGCATTTAGTCATTAAAAATATAAAGATGTTTCATAAATAATCAAGTTTTTCATTTTATTAAATATCTGCTTAACATAAAAAGATATCTCATATAAAAGTTTGTTCTTTTTTCGCTTATAATAAAAATATCTAAATAATAATGAAATATATATAAAACAGTTATATTTCCTCCTTGATATCGAATTACTTTTGCTTTTTGATATTTTTTCTGAAAATGTGTTGTTTTCGAGGTATTCGGATTTAAAGTTTTCAAATGAACCCCCTGTATGCAGTATGATATTGCATTAAGCGATCAAGAAACGTTGCAAATATGATTAAATGTTATGAAAATGGTATTGTATATTTTCGTACTAGTTTCACAGTTTAAAGTATCCCTGAAGCTAAAGTTTTTAGACAATAAATTGATATCACTGGGAAAGCTATATCTGTTTAAGTTTCATATAAATAGTCGAAGTAGTCAATAATTTGTCCGAAGCCTGTTACGATAAAACAAGCAGAACAATGACTAAAATTGAACGAAGAAGGATGATGTACACGGTCAAATCCAACAGGTGCAACGTGTTACAACGTTTGCTGATTGTAACAGATAACAACGGAAGGATTTTATTGACGATTCTGCGGTTACATAAATCGGAATACAACGGATCTGCCGGAATGGTAAAAACACACGATAAATCTCATATACCGCCAATAGCTTATTGAAGATTTATAATATTCGAAACTCATAGATTACCGTTTCTCGAAAAAGCTGTTTTCACTTATAATACGTAAACTCTGCTGATGGTAATAAAAAAATGTTGTGGCATCCATTTGTTGTTCACTTCCTCACGCTCCTCTTTTATACTTGTTTGTCTCTAAACCGGCAATCGAAACGAATAATTTTCCAAAAAATGCATTTTTAGAGTTAAATCAAGCTTTAGAAGGTGTTCCAATCATTAATATGTTGAATAATTGATTATAAACATCAGTAACGTATAAAGTAATTACGGCTGGTGCATGAAGAAAATCCTTAGAACAGTAAATCCCAAGAAATCAGGATGTTTTCACAACTATCAAGACAATTTCAGTCAATAACTATGGAGTTCTTGAGCTCTCCCTTTGGATGCATCCCAATTTCCTTGATCAGCATAAGATTCGATCAGAAACTGCTGTAAAGATTTCAACCTAAGTTTTTTAGGGCATACTGGTAACAGTTTCCTTTAAAGTACATTTCATTTAAATTCCTTACCACTGTCGGTTTCTGAAATACGAGATTTCGAAGTATTACCTGTAAAATTGGTTATCTATCCCTGAATGTTTTGTCACCCGAATTTTTTTGCTCGATGTCCATTCGTCACGATTAGTGGCCGTAAAATGAATGCTACGCCATTGGTCGTCACTGAACATCGTATTAAGTACGACCTTGTGACAGACTATCACTGACATAGATACAAGATAGAAAGAGAGTGGGTGTGATCGAGAGAGCAGAACAAAACATAGAAAATTATGATAAATTTTATTCGACGACTTTAAAATCTGTTTTAAAATGGAGGACACTCTGTATAAGGGTTTATGTATAATTTATGGAAGATAAAGAGCAATAATGGTAATGGAAATTGGAGTTCACAGTATAAGTTAGAAAAAATCCACATAATTTACGACGATCAGCATGTTTTATTATTAAAAGTGCTAAATGTTAGATGCATATTAAAATCAATATAATCACTATAATTTGTAAATGGTACGTGCGTTAAATAAAAATCGGTTTATTAGTGTTGTGTATTGATTTAATAATTAGTTAACAGATACTGATTGAATTTATCAGTGGTAAGCAGCATAGAATTTACTGCTCGGCAAGATTGGTATCAATACTCATTAGGTGCTCACTTACTCACATGAACTTACAGAAATATAAGTAATGCATTTTAGAATTATTTGTTTCAAGTCCTAAATCCTACAGTTTTATTCGGTTTTACCACTTAAAAAACCAGTTCACGATCTGACTGTTACTTCAATCAACCTCGGGAACTCTCTTTCCGTAACCACTGCAGAAACTGTCGTTCAAAGCGACCGCCGAGCTGGTTTTCTCCTAATGACCGTCTAGCGCTTCGTCAAAGCACTATCAACTTTGATTAACAGTCCAACCACCGTTCGGATATAATAATATAAAATCCATGAGAAAATTCAAACGGTTTTCCTCATTCTGAACGAAGGATCTAGCGAATTTCACCATCCGTGGACAATGATGCAGATTTTGAAGACATCGAAGAAACAGATAACGAAGAGTCGTACTTTGAAAAACTCCAAAAGCGAAGTTTTTCAACAAAAGAGTTTTGTGAGTTTAGTGAGCTTTTTAAAGAAAAAGGAATGACAAAACGGAAGGAGAGTGAGAAACGCTTGAGAGAGAGAATACAACAGAGAAGAGAGAGAATGACAAAAAAAGTGGAAGGAAAAGGAGGGTTGTAGTGCGAAAAGCGTAATAAGAATCGAGGAGTGTTCACATGATGATAGGGGAAAACACCTGTAAACCAGACTGTGCTGACTTCTGCCGAGTATGACTACATAAGCTACGGTGTCTAGGAGTCGCTGCTTTGAGCTTGACGTGCAATTAAAAGTGCGTCTTCCGCTCTGCGAGCATTTTGTGAACTCGAAGTAGCATTGGAAAACGTTTGCTCGAACGTTTTCATTGTCATTGTACCGCACTGGCGAGACGGTGTCCTGTGTTCTGTGAAAATTTTCAGACGATTCAACCTGCGCGCACCTGTCGCGAGACTGCATAGATGAAAGCGGCGCGGCGCGACGCACAGGGTACAAAAATGGTTGTCTGAACGCGAAAATGTTAAAAATCCTGGCTACCTCGGATAATTTAATTCTTGATGTCGTTAAATTCGTAAATCCTTGTAGATCTTTGTTCTAAGCTTCATTTGTAAATAAGTGTTGTTTAAATTAGTTAATCCTTATACCAAAACCGGCAATCTTTATCGCCTCTGAAGATGCTATTTATTAGCTTGTTATTAGTTATTTATAAAGTTTAGTATATAAGCATTAGTTATTCATAAATAATTTAAATATATAAATAAATAAACAAATTGGTAAATAAATAAATTATTGCAGTTATAATTTCAAATTGATCCATTTTTAATACATTTCTCGAATCTCACTGTCACTTTCAAATAGTCACACGTCAGGCGAGCTAAATCGTGATTGCCTGAACCAATAATACGTTAAAGCCAAAAATGAGTGTAAGGTGCGACGTGCCCCTTAATCATTGACCAATTAGACCCGCCTTCCATCCACGGGGTTAGCAGTACACGATAGTGTGCAGAGCTGGATAAATTGCATCAGAAAGAATTAAGAGTCTAGATTCATTAACGGGGAAAGGCCTGCCTGATCTCACATTCATTTTCGGCGCGATTCTTGTTCAGTCGTCGATCCGGTTGAACCGGTCATTAACCCTTTGGCTGCTAAATACTCCCGGTCGAAATGCTCCTCGTGGACGGCGTTTTATTAGCAATTGTGTTGTTCTAAATGGGAGATCGGAAAAATTGACAAACACATATACGCGTCTATAATCAACGCGACTAACTTTCGCCAGAGACGCATATACGCGTCCACAGTTCATACAAGAAACTTTCGTCAGACGTATATGCGCGTCCGTAGCAGTCAAAGGGTGAAGAATGGTGGCGAGTTATATCTTCTTTTGGGCGTTATGATCATCAAATACATCTCGTTATAGTCTGATGTACAGTAGCGGACAAAAGAAGGATTAAGGTCTGAATTTGTACATATGGTCCAGGACACGGCCCAGCGGACGTATATTGAAGCGTTTTTGGAAAGCGCGCTGGGTTGCGATCACGTTCGAAAAGTAGGCCTGGAAAAACTGTGTTTAATTCGGGTTCGCTCAATTCCATTATTTACGATTGCGAAGCGTACACGTTGTACTACCGTATGTTCATATAGCCAATTCAAAAGGGTGAGGTAAAAAAATACTCAGGTGTTCTTCGTCCGTACTACTTTATGTGCCTCCCTAGAGTGCAAATCAGACTCCTTCCGGACTACATAAGGGAGGGTGTTGGTTGATTACCTGAATGGTACACTATTCTAACGGGGTCCGGTCAGGTCTACGGGTCCTTTTTTGGGCTTCTTAATTTTCCTTATAATGATAACTTATTTCTAGCTTATACTAACGCTCCGATGGAACAAGGTCTCGACGGAAAAGACACGTTCTTCACTGTTTCAACGCATGATGGGAACTGACGTGCAAAAAAATAAAATTTTAGAATTAAGGCTGTCGAATGAGGTTACTCCCATCATGCTACGATCTCTACCGCCTGGATGGCGAACATTTCAAAAAAGAAAATTATGCTGCTGCATCCTGTATGTAAATAATTCATATTGTGCAACGCTTGTGTTCCTTTGTACCATGCAACATTTAAATTTTCTTTTTTCTATCACTATATTCTTCGAAATTAAACGGAAGCATCCAATTAACATATGTCCTCATGCAAAATATAAAGGAATTAAGCGTAAGTGAATTTATTGGAACTAAAATGTAATTTTTCAAGAGGATCATTGAGTTATAAGCCATAGATTAGTTTGTAAGTTCGTTCCTCGTGATAAGTATAATATGATAAAATTATAAAAAATCGGTGGAGGGCAATTCGTTTCCATTATTTTCTGACAGATCTTTACCGATTAGAAAGTATAGAATTTTACTATAGAAGTTGTGACGTATAGTTTTGATACACCTCATACTTTCATAATTTTCCTTCTATTGAGATGAAAATCTTATTAATGAGAAGATGTTCAGAATTATAATAATAATTGGAAGTTTTGGGTGATAATGAAGAATCCTGCGATATACATTTATAAAAACATTTTAATGAATTTATTTTTATAATTAGACTGTTTAACTTTGAAATATTTTATTTTATATACAGGAAGCAAAGGAAGTGCGATTACAAATTTTGTGTTCTGATAGAATGTATCAAAGTGAGCTAGAGATAACCTCGAGAAGTTATTGGTCTTAAAGATGTTTATGTTTATGAAAATATGAATTATTTCATATGTTTAACTTACGTTTAACCATTTTATACACATAACTTACTTGCAGATAGGCATCGAATACACTGGATACATTATCCATGATGAAATGTAAGCTTAAGAACAAGAAAATTTTCACTATTCTTTAATAGATATTTATACAAACAAACAACATTTATGTTATTAAACAGTTATTAATACTAGAATATCTTTCCTCCATTATTAATAAGTTCTATCACCATAGAAAATTTGCAGCTAGAATTTTTTACAATCTCTACACGTGTAAGCTAATTCAGTATATTTTTGTGTTTTTTACAAAAGTAATCAAGACACAGCGCTTTGTATAAATTCACACGGTAGGTACATATCATTCGAAGTACACAGATGCAACAGGTTAAGAGAGTTTTTATAAGCGATGGAATTTCGTTTTTAATTTCTGAAAATCTGTTCACAAATTAAGTTTACTGATACTTGCAATAGTTTCTAAAAGGTTTGTCTTTAGAAGATCTCTTACAAAATTTAACCTCCTGCATGTGAGAATATGGCTTGCAAACATTTTTATCTACTCATGATCCTTAACCTAACTTTTAATTAAACTGTCTACAGTTTTGTCGTGTTTAATTAGTCTAGTATTTTTGGAGTGCAGCTTGCAAATTGTTAGTACCTAGGTAACCAATAAATTCTCCAGTATGAAGTGTATTAATATCAAATTTACTAATAACAGCACTTAGTAAAAGCTGAACTTGAACATGGACGAAACAAGTAGGAAACGTTAACTTTATAATAAACATATAAGAGACGTGACTAAAAAAAAAACGTAATGGATTCAGTAAAACTAAACAGAACCCATCTATTTCAATCAATTACAATTTCGTTTGAAGTTATAAACAATACAAACGTCGCTTAAAATATTTAATAAAATACCGAGCTCGAATTATTATGAGAATTCCTTTACAACGAAAAGTGATAAGACTTGGATTTGTTAATAAAACTCTAATAAGACATACTGGTGCATAGAGCGGAAGTGAATTGCTCGAGATTTTTCTAAGAATTTCACCGATTAACTTAACATTAGAGCCGAAATGAAAAATCGTATCGAGAATAAACCGTGATAATTAACCCAGAAAAATTAATCGACAAGTGAAAGTAACAAGCTGAAATGTTAAAACGAGGTGGTAATATTTCTCATAAAAATTTTACGAAAATGTATTCGGTTTTCTTAAAGACGAGTAGAATAGAAACTCGCCGGAGAAGTTATCAGTTATCCTGTTAATTTGAGGCACGGGTTACACACATACTCACACTGATTTCCGATATTGTCCCTCGAAAAATAAATTTGATTCGCCATCATGCTTTTTGTAACAAGTGTTCCTTCTTCATTTTTACTTTTACTCATCGTACATTTTTCACTGGTTGTGCCTTTCTGGTGGATTCGATCGTTTCGTTGAACGCTCAGTGAACAAGGTACAACGTCTAGCGATTTCTTTGGTATAGAAATGTAATTCGTTTCAGAAACACGTTGAAGTCTTTCTCTTTCTTCCAAACATCTGTGTGATTATAACTTCTGGGTGAAGTTACATGAAAATTATGATGTAGAATTACTATCTGGTATTTTTTCTTTATTTCAATTCTCATTTAGTCCAATAGGCTTTTCGTGTTTAAAGAATAGAAGTGTTATAATATCTATGTTTTCCTTTCCTTCTCTTCTCTTACAGAGACATAGATATGAACAGTTCTTGATTTCTTACGTGCTTATTCAATTTTAATCTTCAACTTCGACAATATGAACTTTTTATTACACAAACCACCAATGTGGGGATACTTCATAATTTCTTAATAGACATTCATTGTGTCCTGTAAAAAATTTATATTTGCGATATATCTGAAAAGTTGAAAGAGAGAATTTCATTCCAATTGAAACATTTGCTGCAGATAATTTTACCTTAGCTGAAACTACAAAGCAGTCCAAACGACACAAAACAGCACCCTAAGTATCCCACTTTGGTAGTGCGAGGATTAATTTTTTGAACAATTTTGTACATTACTAGTATGATCATCAATTAAGTAAAAGGATATTTTTTAATTAGGAAAGAAATTTCATTAATAAAGTTTAATTTTATTCGTCACACGTTGTAACATCGCAAGGTGGATCATAAATTAAGCCTAATTTAATTAAACAGGAGCTTTGGCGCACGCAGCTTTAATTCGCTCCCTCGATTATGTACTTTCGCGATCATCTTTGGTATCGTGATTTACAGAGCTAAACATTTCATCGATAAAATTAATCACTAAATCTTTGGTTGGTTAATTGGATCTATAAATATACAACAGAATGGTAAAAACGCTTAAGCGAAATTTTCAAATTTCTTAGGTCATACAAATCAAACTCTAATTTTACAGATGAACAGTTTCACACGTAGATACATCGAGATTCCTATAATTTCATCTTCCTGCTGCAAGATTTCTCTATCTTTCGTGTATTATAGTAATTGTCACACCTTTTCCTCGCCACAAGGAATAACGCATATGATAATAACATTTTCGCAATATTGTCGCCGAAAGCTGTAGGATTTATTTTCCCGTGCAAAAATGTTATTACGGTATTACTCATTTTTATAAATCCCTCTACAATTGTCAATTCGTTTGCATTCCAATGCCGCATATTCTCGCAAGCTATTTACGTATATTAAAATAATTACACATTCAAGTTATGTATAATCAATATATTCTGCTTTCATTTTTATCTGTTTCATCATATATTTATATACGTATTTATATCGTATGTAATGCTCCATATATCCTACTCGATTAAACAATATATTACGAATCTGATGTAACACGAAGAGTAACAAACATAATCTACAATATGACTCAAACAGCAATACGATCACATCTTAAAAATTATTTACAACGCCACCTTTTTAGAAATATTTTCTCCCTTTCTCATTCGATTGGTACAACAATTTTAGGTCGTTAAAAATCGTTAATTTCAACTCTTGTTGGTAACATCCAGTCAACTAGAATTTTTTTTTAATAGAGATAACACTATGTTGCGCTCGTTATATTTCTGTGCTTATATTTATTCTAGAAAGTTATGATCAGAGTTTTCTTTTGTGTCGACGATCAAGGTGAAGATGTTGAGTGCATTTTAACGCTTGACTCTGTCACTGTTTGCAAAACAGAACACTCTCTAATTGGGGACGCACAACGTCCATCGATAAGTATCTCAGGCGTGATACAAAACGATAGGTCGAAGCGTCGAATCACGTGTTCGGCCAGTCGCCTTTGGAACTTGGATTACTATCTGAAACCAAACGTTTCGCACTGTAAATGCGGCTTATATATGACAATTCTAGCAATTGTACCAGACTTTATGATTCATAGGAGTAACATGTAGATTGGATTTTTAGATTGTTCTGAATCGAAGATCATTTGGAAATATTTTCTAATAGATTTTTAGGCCCCGGACGCGCTTTAGTCGTTATTAATATGGATTAGGACGGAGTTGATAGAGCGTTGAAAAAAGCTTTATGAAAATTACTTAGGTCGTGCTTTGAAAGACTCTATCTTCTCGAGGTGATTACTTAATCTAGTTAAACTGATTTACTCACCGAACAATGATACGGTTAGTTGATCACGGTGATCAACACCAGATGTACCACCAGTACCAGCACATTGATTGACAATCGACCAGCAAAATTTCCTGCAATCAGACCACGATTCGCGTTAGAACAAACACGATAGAGCATTACGATTTAATTGGTATACAACTCGATAATATTTTTATGACGTGCCTATAATGACTACTTAGGTATGAGATACTTAAAGCTCTAGTCAATCACAAAAAAAGAATCATTCAAGACCAGTTAGTAGGTTTTAATAATAAATCACATCTCCACTGGGTAAACATTTACCGGTTGGTATTAATCAATACTACAGAACAATTTAGCCAATCAACTTTGCGAATGTTTGTGGTACGTCCCCATTTCATCGGTATCATGGTGAATATCTACCTGTTCTATGATTCTAACCTTCTCGTTGAGGTGATAATCGTGGATTACTATAGTTGATAAATCGATCGGTATGTCGTTCCACATTTAATATTTCGGTATGTCGTTCCACTAATACGTAAACAAAAATAATTCTTTTTCTCTTCTAACCGTGTTACCGAAAGGTGAAACAGAATGTAGTTAGTAGATCTAACATGGTGAGGTCAGGAAGAAAGGAGAGGTAAATGGAGAGGTAACTGGAGAAATCACTTTCAAGGAAACATTTAGGAAACATTTATAGGAAACATTTGAACGCGAACATTAGGCGCATATCAAATGCACGGATCAACAGAATATCATTATTCAACTTGTACTTTTTGCAAAGATAAAATTCCGATTCTGATCTAACATTTATATATCTTTTTATTAACATTATTAATCATATTAACTAAAAGAATGTATGAATTATGTAGGTGGTCGATACTAAATGACGCTTTCTCGCTTTTTATAAGTTGCACCCTTTTTATTTTTACGAATTATCTATTCTAATTACTAAATTTTACAAAAATATTTCCCCCCCTTTTATTAAGTACTGTCTATAATACAAATTGCTTTTCAATAATTTCAATTCTGCTTCTTGTACTCCAAAATATAATTAAGAAACTTTAAATAGTCGGGACTGTTCGGCTATCCTCTATATGGCTTAACAACATCATTTAAGCCACTGAATTCATTATATTAATTTTCATTTAGTGGTAGATGTTTGTTGATATCACGTTACAACAAAATTCTAATAGCCACAAAAAGAATTCGAACTACAGATACAGTAGCATTGTACGAAATTCATGAAAAGGCAATAAAAATCGATTGTATATTCGTTCCCATAACCGGTTCGTTATTAACACAGTGGCATGCTTTTTGCATGCATTATTATTTAAAACGCAACGCCAGCTGGTCATTAATCGGCGCTGGTAATCATGCCGATGAGTTGACCTCCTAGGAAAATATTTCTCGAAACTAGAAGTTATTCCAAAAAATGTATGAGATACGGCTATATAACACGGTGATACTTTGCTTGGGACACCAGTATTGGGCTGACTTAATTGAGCTAAGTTAACCGCTGATGTAAACTGCACGTCCTTAGATTACGGGAGGGCACTTCGCGAAACTATGTTGCTTCGCTTTGCTTCCTATAGCTTCAGTGGACCGAATTTCCATTGGTAATAAGAATTACGGCCTTGCCACTACTAATTACTTCTTCGTTTGCAAACTTCCTTACTTTACTAATCATTTTCTTCATTACCTTAGGTACAAAACGTCTCCATTGTTTGCAGTTCTTTTCTCTGCCCGTTTAGTTGTTCGCCAAAGAATCAGGTAGAGACAAAGGATGGAAATAAAGATCTTACTGTGAATAGAATTGTCACGAAATACCAAATTATAAAACAAAAGCAAATGGGATAACTAGAGTTTTGCTCACTATTTATTACGCTTTTGTAAATTACAACTTTTTCAGAACTATGGATTTTACTGTAATGGTAATCAAGGGAAATCCCACATGATGATACATTGAACTATCATTACAATGAAAACATAATATTGCATAAAGGAAACTCGCCAAAACAACGCTTTGATGTATTCACTGGCACAAGTACTTATCCTAAATAGAGTCAGATGTTGCTAATCTTACCCGCTGAAGAAATTGAAGAAATCGAAGTAATCCGTTTCAGAACAAAACTTTAACTTGTATACTAACTGAATAATGCACTACTATTAATAAAACTAAACAAAACTTATTAATTTAATACAAAACTAGGAACTATTACACAACTTAAAAACGAATACAAAATTTAGGAAGAAAATATACAAACTTTAAAATGATTGCAGGTACTTTAAAACAGACACAAAACTTAAAACAAATACGGACACTGAATGTTCTCGTTACTTTCATTTTACTCGAAACTATCAAACTCTAGTTTAGAGGTGTGTCACGGATTACCCGATCATGCTTTTCGCGACAGTATGATCGTATTCAAAACGCTAACAGTAATATACGGTAACGACAACGGTAATGGTAATAAAACTAGAACGATACTTTTAACTTACGCAAACATTAAAATGAATACGGGTACTGAGTCCTTTGTCACTTTTGTTTTACACGAAAATCGTGACGAACTCTAGCTCAGGAACGTACCATGAATTGCTGGATCATGCACTCGCGACTGTTCGATCAAAGTCCAGTCGGTAATAACAAATATGGTCCCTGCTTGGGTTTGTATAGTCTTCTACTTCCTCTACATTGCCATAGGATCAACAGTTTACGAATTTTTCTGCGCCGAGATTTAGCGTGAGAGGGACTTGTCTCTCAATTTCTTATCTGAGTGGAAGAGGACACTAGCAAAGTATCTCTGTGAAAGATCTCTCGGAAAAATAATTAGTTATTGTAATCCAGAATTCGTCCTTTGCGTAGTATCAAATAATCGAGACGATCGATATAGTAATAGAGTAATTTACAAATAAATATTTCGAGTGCATTAGTTATGCGTTATGATGGGAATTTTGGGTACAGTTAAGGTGCAAAAGAGGCTTGTTTGTGTGATCGAATTTCATTCCAATTAGTGGCCAACGTTGATTCCAAGGAAGGAATGCGTATATCAATAATTTGTTCTCCAAGCTTAAATTAAGATTCTTAAACATCACAGATTAGGTATGCAACTGATAAATGAGTTCCTATGATGCGTACTGCGTCATTTAATCACGTTCTCAGAGATGTATAATAAAGCAAAAATTTTTATTGAGAACGTAACACCGTATCATATCTGGTCAGATGGACTACATGACTAATTAGTGTAGCATTCTCGAATATATTCATTTATCTCTATTACCCTTCCAGCAAGAACTGGCAAACAGTCTAAATAAATGCAACATCACTGTCTTTATGTCTCAGGCGCTGGTATTCAGGAACAATTCTGATCTGCCCACGTATAGATAACTGACGACTGTATACATTTTCTTCCAATTCTCGCTGACGAAATATAAGCATCATTCCTGTTACTACAATAGTTTCTCTTGGATGAAGATGTAATTGCTCAAATTCCAGAATAATTCAGCTCCTTTTCCGTGGATCGAATAAAAAAGGAACATCATTCTAATTCCTCCGTGATCCCTTTGATGGTAACAAATCCGATGCTTTTTTCATTATGGCTGCTGTATATTCCAAGTTTCGTGCAAAAAAGAACCTACGAAGTACTCTTTTCAACTGACAAGGTGCCATATAGCGTATCACCAAGGGGATCTGTGTACCAGTCTGCAAGCGGAGGAGGTATTAACGCAACCTCAACTTCGGCTATCTATTAGGGAGCCATAGTAATGACAGGTGATGAGCTTCAAGAGGTAGTACCGACTTCCTTGATCCTCTTCAAGTGTCTGTTACATCAAACTCTGTTAGTATATCGATCATATCAGTGATGCTTGTTGACGGAAAAATTAATCACCTGTTGTCTAAAGATCTGTCTTCTTTCTCTCACTTTTATTCCTTTCACGTCGGGTTTCTTTTTCCTAATAATCTAGGAGGAAACTAAATCACGATGACAAGTACCCGAGCAGAGTCGAATGGAATATCACCTCGTATTTACTGTTCCGGGTTCAGTCGATACGGAGTAAACGTATTCTTTCTAGAATAGTGATACTCTTATGGGAACGAAATACAGTCAGGGATAAAAGTATTACCTAATGTTACGGGATAATTCATATAATAAACAAATTCGAAGTCTGTGTGTATGTAGAGCATAATGGGATGTATATGAAGTCATTTTTCTCCTGACAGAAGATTTCTTTAAGGAGGTGAAATTCAGACACCGAAATTTCAGTGTTATCTCATTTTTTAAATACAATTTGCTTGAAATATTTTTTGGAGTCGGGTGATAGAACACTTAAGAGTTGAACCATTTTTATACAAAAAATCTTTATTCTATATTTTATCTATTCTTTATTCATCATTACAAAGTTATATTTAAAAAACTGAAGAGAAAATAGCACTATAAGGGCTGATTTAAAAATTAATTGCCAACTCTTATTATCTTTCTAATTTCGTAACGGTGGAAGTTACAGCAAAACTTCTTGCGTGGCCAAAAATTTTTCAGACAAAGCTGTATTTAAAAAATGAAAAAGCGTTGAAACTTTGAGGCTGAATTTCGTTCCCTTAAACATATTTCCTGTTGGCAAAAAATGGCTTGGTATACATTACACTATGTGCTCAACAGGTACCCAACTTTCATTAAAATCAAAGTTTTTGTATCATGTGTATTATCCTGTAATATGAAATACAATAACTTTTTTCATTTACTGCGCATGAAAGTGAAACTTTAAGGATTCGCTTAAATAAAATACCTTCTTCAGCGAGGGAAATACTTTTAATGTGCAAGAAAACTTGACTAACTCGCTGAGTTTCAATGTCTACGTTCTGTGTAATCCAAAAGTAACTCAGATAATTTTCCTTGATATTTTATAATGTTGATAACGGTCTTCCAGCATTTTCTCTTCTGGCTTTTCTTTTTCATCTACTTAGTAAACTTTTTGTCTCCGAAAGGGTTTATCTCGAAGGTAAGCAAGTTTAATTTTCCCTGGCATGAAACTTTCAGGTAATTTAGATAATATACATTGTTGTATGTTTCAGTCATCCTGTTCATTCTGAATGAATAAAAACACTTTTCTAATCTGGAACTACACTTTTAAATGTAATGTACATTTTTATCTAATAGGTCAAAGAAGAATTTTAATAAAAAGAAACATCGCTTATCACGTTTTTCAACATTTTATTTTTTCGTTAAATATTGTTTTTGCGTTCACGATAAATCAATGTTCATTTACGAAATCTTCGTGTATTATAAAATTCTGTACAGTTTTGAATCTTCTGTTATACTCAGATTTATACTAAATCATCTACCTGCTGCGTAATTAGTGTCACATTCCATAAACGAGATAGGGAAATAAAATAAAAACGTGGAGCACATTTTTCGCATAAATCCGTTAAGACTTGCAGTGGCGCATTTCAACTGTTTTTATCAACCTCGAGTTATTTAAAAAAAGAAACCTCGCAAGCTTCGCGCTCATTAGTCTTTAAGATACGGTAGAAGAGGCGGAAGATTATATAAAAACTGGCCGACCTCTTTTTATCTTGGATGACGAAATAAGACTTCTGGGAAGGAAAAGAGAAACTCTGTAATGGCGATATCGAATCCTGAAAAATTGATTGAACAATTAGATTTTGTTTATCTTAGTGATTATAGAGAGACTCGACTATTCAGCTTTAAAACGCTTCATAGCAAACATTATTTTTCGACGTTCAAGAGATAGACATTTTATGCGAAAATCTGCATCACCAAATTTTGCAAGAATTGCATATCTATTTCGTACTGAATTTATGAGTAATTCAAATAAAAATCTTTTGCTTTCAGCTATGCTTTCATTCTGAAAAAGTGCTACATATAGACTTGGAAATTACGAAATTGCCGATTTATCCTTGGATACTTTCAACTTCAATATTGAAACGCATGAATGAAATGAACAAGAATTCGTTCAACTAAATATAACCTATTGTATTAACCATTTAGCGATAGGCGCTGCTTGTAATTCGTTCTTAATGCACACTCCTGTCTTCCTTCATGAAGTTTAGTATAGCGTTACTGTTAATATCAATTACTAAATCTAAAATAAATAATAACATTTATTTACAAACGATGAGAAGTTTCCTATACGCCTAAATATAGTCAACTCGAAGTAATAAATTTAATAAAACAACCGAAATGTCCACACATTCTATTGACAATAATTTTTCGTTCTCCCCTCGACTTTAAATTTAACCCTTCCGTTACTACTAGTGACTATAGTTGCTCTCTACAAAATGCCACTGATATACTATGGTCGTTTTCTATAAGATGCCGCGTATTCTACATGTGACGAGCGATTGGAGTTATTTTATATCCAGTATCTTTCTCGGAAATGTAACGTCAGTATTTCGATTATATCATTTGTTTGTCACGAAATTCCTCAATAATAAAGATCTTTTTCGAGCACCATGCACATTTTTGGCGCAGTAGCTCATTCAGTGGAAGTGCCACGGTGGAGAATTCGCATGTAAGGAAAGGGTTAATCTTCCGCGTCTTGAAATGTTTACGTGCTGCTCTTGGGAATTAAATTGTCGTGTCTGTGAACCTCGTTAACCAGCAGATTTACGTAAACATTAATCCTGATGGAAAATTTAAGAGGAAATGCAGCTTTCATTATAAAGCGAGCTCGGGAAACAAGCCTCCGTTTATTTATTTACTACGTCTAGGGACTGTGTGTCGTCACACATTACCTCTGCTTATCTCCAGTGGCTCCAAAAAAGTATTCGTACACCGTATTATAAGGAAATTCATCTACTTCTGAAATTCTGATTTCAATGAAACATTATGTGTGTACAGAGCATGCTGTATCCTGCAAGGAGCAATCTTTTTGGCGGCAAAATATCTTTTAAGATGGCGGATAACGAATCTCAAAGTTTTAACGATTTTTCACGCTTACCATTACAAAGTTATCTTTAAAGATTGAGAGAAAACTCAGAAACTTCAACGCTCGTTGAAATGGCATTTAGATGAAAAAAAGAGATTAATTCATATGTACACTATTACGATCTACAAACCCACAAAGTTTTATCAAATACTTCTATCAGACTCAGAATTTCAGGGTTAAACGAATTTATTTGTGACATAGTGTGTGAATACTTTTTGGAGTCACTGTACAGAGGCTCACGAAATCATTAGAACTCCGGCTGATATAATTTCATAGAACAAAAACATATGTTAAATTGTGCAGACTCATGCAAATGAAAAAACTGGGGAAGCCCAGGAAAAATCAAAAGAAAATCAAATGGTTCAAGTAAGCTTTGAACTACACCTCGAACCGGACCCCTTTTGCAAGTGTATTAAAAAAATTAGGTAACCTCGCGAGCGATATGATAGAGAAAGCTCATTTTCATCCGAAAAACGTAGCATTTCGTAAAATATTGCCTTAGAATATACAGGGAGTGTAAAAAATATTCGTACACTGGTGCAACTTTGAATTCTATCATTTATATATAGAAAAAATGTTCATTAATCATCAAAAATGTGTTGTAGTGTATAAAAATATAGTATACAGATAACAAAACTAAAAAAGACTATTTGTTTTTCATAAACTGTTACTTAAGAATTAGAAAAAATGCGATTGTGGGCGAAGTTTTACGCGTAAAAATATATAATACACTTCATAAATATCAGTTATGAAGCGAAAGTAATAATTTTTTATACAAGCTAAGCATTTGGTTGCATACACATTTTGTTGAACAATGTTTTAAACAACTTTACACGTTCAATCTTGTTTATTATTAATAATTAATGCCGATGAAGATCGCCCAAATAGAGGATTTCATTTCCCTATAGTATTCCATTTCCTCATTTCATTATACCTTAATAATCTCAATGTTGGCAAATGATCGTCGTTTTATTTTCATGACTCAAAGTAATTCTTCTCAAAATTATAACTTTGCGCTCAATCGATTTTTTTCTAATCTTTAAGTTATAATTTATTGTTATATTAATTATATATTAAGTAGCCTTTTATAGTTTTGTTATATGTATACTATATTTTTATATACTACAACACGTTTTTGTTGATTAATGTGTTTTTGCTACATATAAATGATAAAAGTTAAAGTTGTACCAGTATCCGAATATTTTTTACACCCACTGTACATTAGTGACTGCCTTTTATACTTTATCAATTCACAATTTTCCTTAAAATGTATTTACTTACTCGTTCTTACCCTTCGCATCTGTGACAATATACGCTATATTTACTTTCTCAAGGAAATATTATAATCGCGGTAAGGAAGAAGTATGAAGATTACGTATGCAAAATTTGTAGCGAAACGAATAATATTTGTAGCAGCTAGAGAACATCCATCTTAAACATATACAAAAAAGAAGATGAAAGTATTCTACAGCTTAAAAATTTGTGGTGTTCGCATCGAGCTTTCACGATAAATGAGGTAAAACGGATAATATAAAATAAGATAAAGAAATAATAGGAAACAATGCATGCGTTCCAACATTTTTGTGTATCTGTTTTTGGATGCGTTTATAGTATTATTTAATTCGCTTTAACTTCTAGAAACATAATCTTGATACCTGTATTTTACTGTAACGATAAAATATTACTTTGAATAGGTAAGTGTAACGCGTACACATTTATTCTAAAATTTATGCAATAAGCGTTCGAATACTTTTAACAACTGTACGTTTGTAAATGCAGGTTACTTTAAAGGCTCAGATGGCATCTTTGGCATCCAAATATTTTTTGTCAATAAGGAATGGGAATATTAAAGCAGGCTCTTGTATTGCGAACATGTTAATCGTTATCGAAATATTTGAAATTCGAGGAGCATAGAAAACTTTGAGGAGATCGAACTGTATTTTTGATATCTTTTTGTTGGAAGCATAAAATTGAATTGGAATAATAATCACGCTGTATACTGCTCTTGGACCAGTTTGGTTAAGATTTTATCTATTTTATAATATTTCGATGGTAAGTTGTTGATTAGTTCTCACCATGTATTGATTTATTGAAAGGAGAAAAAAAATGATCAAAGGAGTTAAGGTTTGAGACCGAAAACAGTCAGTGAAACAATCTTAGTGAAATATCTATGAATGTATACTAATGAATGGATTTAGTAAGCACAGCTCTAACATGATCAGAGTGTTTAATAACATTGTTATCTCTGTACAAAGGTCAGAGTGAAGTGAGATGCAGGAAACACGATGTCAAAAACAAGAATGTGATTCAAAAAGGAACATTCTCTTAATTAAGGGGTTATACGCACTTAGGATTTTAAAAAAATCGATTTTTTTTTATTGCATTTTCTTATTGTACATACATTCAAGAATGTACACACAAATTTTCAAGTCGATCCGACGAATATTTTCGACACAGCAACCGAAATAGTGGAGAGCGTGCAGTGCCCGAGCGCCAGTGGCCGCGCAGCTGCTACCTGCGTGGTGCTTCGTCCCTTTTGGGATCTTTTCTATTGTTGTAAGTCAATGTAGTAGTATTCCTGTTATGTCTGTGTAAAATTCTAACGCTTTCTCTTCCCAAACGGGCGTTACTGGAGAGGATCGTCAGTATAAGCAGTGCAGTCGAGTTGTAAAGTCGTGCGTCTGTGAAATTAGTTTATGAAAATGAATTGTAGTAGAGAAAAGAGATCATCTGGGAAGGTGCAGAAATCTAGGCGAAAAAAGAGGAAAAACGTTTTTAATCCGCAAACTGCTGAGACGAGCAAAGGCAGTTTTAGTTCGTGTAGCAAAAAATTGAAGATGCAACAGCACATCGATGTTCCGCGCGATTCAACAGTGGAATATAGAATCTTGAATTTTATAACGGTATTTGCAGCGATTTCTGAATACGTAAAATGTCAAAGTTGTGATGGGAAAATTAAATTTAACACTATTGCTGAACGAGGACTGGGTTTTAAAATCGTTTTGATTTGCAACAAATGTGCCGATCGCTCAATCAATTCGTGTCCGTTTATCGAGCATTCTTATGCGATAAACAGGCGATTTTTGTTCGTAATGAGAGTTCTCGGATTAGGACTGAAAGGCGCGCAAAAATTTTGTGGACTCATGGATATGCCAGCCTTTATCACACACAATTCATATGACATTATAATGAAGAATATACATGAATGCGTAGAAACAGCCGCGGAAAATCTTTTCCAACAAGCATGCAAGACCGAGAAAGATCTTACCGCTGTAGATCAAGGTGAAACTAAATGTACAAAATTAACTGTATCTGGCGATGGTACGTGGAAGAAACGAGGATATTCATCATTATATGGCGTGGCATCGCTAATTGGGTATTACTCTGGAAAAATCATAGATGTTTTGATAAAAAGTTCATATTGCAAGCAGTGTGAAGTACGGAAAGAAAAACTAAACACTGCAGAGTATACTGAGTGGTATGAAAGCCATCGTGACAATTGCTGCGCAAATCACACGGGTTCTGCTGGAAAAATGGAAGTAGATGCAGTAGTAGAAATGTTTCAGCGGTCAGTCACTAAATTTGGAGTGCAATATAAAAATTACATCGGAGACGGCGATTCCAAAACCTATTCTGGAATTGTGAATTCTGCACCGTACGACGACGAAGAAGTAAATAAGAAGGAATGTATCGGACACGTTCAGAAAAGAATGGGCACGCGACTCCGAGAATGTGTCAGAAAGAATGTGGAGAGTGTAAACAAAGGAGGAAAACAACGACAAATAAAACGTCTTGGTGGAAAAGGCAATCTAACCGGCAAGATGATTGATAAGCTGACTGTTTATTATGGATTAGCAATTAGAAGAAATTGCAACTCTATAGAAGATATGCACAATGCCATATGGGCTACATATTATCACTATTGTTCAACAGACGCAAATCCTCAACACGAGAAGTGCCCGACCGGACCGGAGTCATGGTGCTCTTGGCAACGCGCAGCAGCTGCAAATGAATTATCTTCATTCAAACACGACTACCCAGCATTTTCAGATGACGTTTCTCAAGCAATACATCCTATTTATACAGATCTCAGCAATGAAAAATTATTAGAAAGATGCGTTGGTGGGTTCACTCAAAATAATAACGAAAGTTATAACCAAATAATATGGAAAGTGACACCGAAGATTGTTCCAAGCGGATCAAAAATAGTAGAACTAGCTGCTTACATAGCTGCTGGAATGTTTAACGAAGGAACAGCATCTTTATTATATTATATGAAAGCTATTGGACTCTCCTTGGGCCACAATGCGCATTTATATGCCCAGAAAGAGGACGCCGAGCGAATATCTATATCGGAGCGGCGAGCGCGGGACAGCACGCGAGAGGCAAGAATGCTTAGGAGACAGCATCAAATAAATTTATTAGAAGCTGCCGAATCAGCAGAAGGTTTATTATACGGCCCTGGAATAGACGACTCAGTGTAAGTTGAAAAAAAAATTTTTTACTATGTGTAAAATGATTCTGAAACTTTGAACGCGTTTATCTCGAAACTATGTTTTTCAAGTCGGTGAGCACGATTTCTCAAAAACGGCTGAACCGATCGGGCTGAAATTTGTACACAAGCTTTATAGATACATTATCTCGTAATTAATCGTAGCTTTTGGCTTTGCGACTAATATTTTTTTTTTTATGGACGATTTTAGGGCAAAATTTTCATGAAAAGTCGATATTCCAACTTTGAAAGGCTACCATTTCCTTAAAAGTGAATATTTTGCAAAACCGAACGATCAATTACGAGATTATACATTCTGCTAACGAAATATCGGTGTTTTTTTAATTTCAGATAATCCAGTCTCCAGATATCGTGCTCACCGCAAAACGTGTTTTTTTGGAGGCGCTCGCGGAGATTGGCTGTAGCGGCTACAGGAGTCGTTCTTTTTACAGGAAAAAAATTCACAATAGAGTTCAAGAGTTGTACAATATGTGCCCCAATTTTGAAAAGAATCGATTAAACTGTTTCTTCAAAAAAAATTCGTGAAAAACCCCTTTTTTTCGGCCTTCCAAGTGCGCATAACCCCTTAAATCGAAATACACGTATATAGTATTAAATACTTTTAATATTTTTCAAAATTGTTGATATAAAAGGTATTAATCTATGTAAAATTTACTCAAAATGATTAGCCGAATAAAGAATAACGATGTCAATTCAGTTAATGGAATAGAAACCATATACATAATATCTATATTAGTATAAATAAGAATAAAAAGCAATTAATTAAGATTACAAGGATATAATGAAATAAATTTGTCAACACTTCATAACTAATATTTAAAGGTGAGACAGAAGTAATAAAAAGATATATAAAAAGATACTTTTAATTTTTTAACTCCAAGGTGGAAACAATAAATCTGCGAATCGTTAACGTTACTAACTTTTCGTGATCAAACTGTAACTCCTTCAATACGCCGAAGGATTTAGCACGTTCAAGAATGAACAGATAAATAAATAAATAAATAATCTTTAAATAGTTTGCGTTTCGAGCTCCATTTTATGAAAGTAGGTGGTTTCGCTCCATATACGTGAATCGCTTTTGAAATCGAAGCGACCGAGGAAGGAAGAACTAAGTGCTTTTTTACGTCGTGCTTGTTAGAATTCTCCCGACGAGAAACCATAGCCCGCGGGGTTCTAAAACGATTTTCAGGCATTCACGAGCAAATTCAAGAGCGGAACGGCCAGGAATCAGAATCCCATACACAAGAAAGACAGCACTATCGATCTTGTCAAAGTTTCCAAATCTCATGAACGATAGTGGCTTATGGTGGTGATACCGTGAATAGACGAGGATAAATTTGCAAGCCTTACCACCACCATTGCCAGGCTGCGAGTTCTGTAGCGCTTGGTTCTCCATTTTGTGCAGCAGCTTCGTTGCAGCGGTTGAAGTGGTAGTAGGCGTTCCTGCACAATAAACACCACACATCGCGTCCATCAAGTGGTAAGCATAGATATTTCTATGAACTGAATAGTTAGAGTATTAGCAAACGAAGGCGAATCATGGTTTCAGTTTGTCCTAGAAGGAATTAGAAAGCCAAGTGTTTTCTTTCTTTCAACTGTTGCTGTCGCAATTTTTTTCAGTCGAAAGTTCTGTTATAGAATAGCACAGCATTAAATGATAGATAACTGCTAAACGTGTTTAGAAGTTAGTTTATAAGTGTTAAATGTTCTGTGAAATGTTAATGTTAAAGTTTGATCTTCATACCGATATTCATACATGAAACAAAAAAATAGAGAAAAATTGGAGTAATGAAAATCGTAGGTGTATTAAGGACTACTAGTTATAATTATTATGATTACGCCCTTCCAATGTATACATATTATTCTACAGTAGCAACGCAATTTGTTTACGTTTAGGAATGTACTCTACAATTATGTATTTTAACTGTTTGTATCGTTTATCGTTTTAAGAACGATGAAAATGTAAACCTTTCTAAAAAGTTGAGTCGTTAGTGAGAAACGAAATAACAGATCGGCTAAAAGAATGTTAACACGTTTAATATGCGCTTGTATTCAGAGGTTACGATACTCGTTACACATATTTGTACACATAGCGTTCTGTAAACACAGTAAATGGTAATAGAAAACCGAAACGGGAAAATAAAAGGTGTCTGAAAATAGATCGGTTTGTTTTGGTGCTTGAATTCAACACAACGATTATTTTAACGCTTTTGAACTTTTATTTGAACTTTCTTTCGCAATTAGCAATGTAGAAATGTAATGAAATGAGGTAGAAACGAGAGACAAACATTTTTCTTCGAAAGTTGTCTCTGCAACGTGATTAATGTTGTGGTTTGGCGCAACGCTGAATGAGTTGCGCTGTATTGTACTGTACAATGTTTGGAGGACATTAGAAGTCCTTTAATTCCATTATGCCAATTCTAACACAGGCGAGAGAGATAATCACATGAAAAAACTGAGGCTTCGGCACGAGTAGTCCAATGATAAATACAAAATAATGAATTTCCTGGCAACTATTATGTTTGGAAAATTGAATTTCGTAACTACATTGTCGCTTTAAAATGAAAACAATGTAGCAATGAATATTTTGTACAACATTATTTATATGCGTATAAAACGTAAATGAAACAAATGATTTATTAGAGTGGATTCCTTAACCGTTTGAGTCCCAGGGGGTATTAAAAAAACACTGTCAAAGAATCCCAAACAGCGCGACCGCGCTTTCTCTAAATGAGTACGAAAAGATCCAAGCAGCGCGATAGCGCTTGTTTTATTTTATGTCGAGACATATCAAGCGGCGCAATAGTGCTTGCATTTAAATTTTTATTTTGTAATGTATTATTAAATTATTATAGTATTATTATACTTATTGTAAAATGTACTATTTACATTAAAAGGAGTTGTGTAATGTACTTGCTTCAGCAAATCTGAGCGCGTATCGACAATCAGTAACGCACCGTCAGTTGTTCACAACGTTCGAAATGTGCTGGGTTTTCTCGACATAAAATCTCAACAGCGCTATCGCGCTGCTTGGAACTCAAACGGTTAATGCAAGCGAATTTCAGTGCGATTTTTTACTTTAATTAATTCAGGAAGTGGTTGCAACTATTTTTGATAGGAATAGTAAAACTGAACCTTTGGTTTACACGAACAGTTATTATGTGAATGATACAACATGGCAGGATGCTATCCTATATATAAATGAAATTAATAATGTGAATCAGAATTTTTCCGTGTGTTATTTTGTTTTTGAAGTAACAGCTTTTAAAATTTATCAAATACTTCAGTAATTGTGCAGGTGATATATTAATTAAACGATTTATTACAAGATTTTATACCTTAACTCATTTACAGTAGGTGATCAAATTATTACGAACAGATGGATAAACGATCCAAGCTCTATCGTGGTTTAGCAACTTTCCGAATAACTTTATTTAGTTATTTTACTATATACCTAACTGATAAGACATTATTTGACTCTTTATAGTGATAAAATGTACTATGTGACAAAAATCTCTGAGCATCAGAAGTGAATACTTATTGCATTTATTAGGAGAAAATTAAATTTGTGGTACGTGCTCTTTTCCTCAACATATACATTAGCACGGTATTGTGACAGAAGACTAAAAGGAAATTGTTGAAGCTATGACTGGACATATTCAGGTAATCGATGTATACTAATCGATATATGTGTATGTTGTACATTTGAAAGTGATTTGTAAATGTTTGAAGATCATTGGTGTATATTAGTAAACGAATATTGATATGCACTTTCTGTAATAAAACAGGTTCTATTTTAATCGCATTTATATGCAATTTCTTTCTGTAATATCTTTGTTCAATCTTTGTTTTTTTTTAAGTGTTCGTAATAATTTTATCACTTTCTGTAGCTATAACTATTGAACATGATTCGTCCAGGTAGTACATAACGAAATTTGTCAGCTAGGAATACATATAATACATATAATACATATAATTTGTCAGCTAGGTATTTGACATATAGTCAAATACCTGTATACAGGAGAGACCTTGAGTTTGACTTTTACAAAAACGAAGCACCGTTTGAAAGACTTTTGATCTACATTTTCCAGTTATCCTCATATGTAGCATAACTTATTATTTCCTCGCACAACTGATTTCAAGTACACAAAGAAAACTAAAATAGAATTAACCTATCAGTCTATCAATTATCCGCCTAGAATTTTGACCATACCTTCCAAATTGAAAGATCAATCTGCATTAATCAACAAATGTCGGTTCACTAACTTTGCTTCATTCAAAAATCTAACTGAAGTTTCATTGCAGTTTTGGAACGCAAAACTAGCACCAGTTTGACAATTTACAAACACAGAGATCGGACAGAATTTTACGAATAAATAGGTAGTCAAATTTTCATCGAACGACCAAAATTAAATGTCAGCCCTGTCGTTGTTTGCGCGTATCCGTTCCACTCGTCGCGACCTGACCAGTAGTATGTATCAATAACAAGCGTGCCGGCTAGAGCTACCAAAGCGGATCGTGATGCTCGTCACGAACACGGGGTTCAAATAAACGAGGAGCGCAGACACGTAGGGCTGAACGAAGTCCTAACGAAGAATCCACATCTATGTGAGCATCATACTTTGTACTATACGGCGCAGCGTACGGTGTCTTGAAGGAGGACCGAGTATTTCGAAGAAAACCCGAAAGGCAACGAGCAGCACGCGAAGGGGGAGAAAATTGAGGTTAATAGTGGGCTTGATGCTCGCAAGTACAAGCAATTTAACCCCTTGCACTCGGAAGACAACTCTCCGTATCAAATGATACCACTTTCACAAATTTCCGAATGCAAGCACTCGTATTTAAGGGATACATTATTATTTAGCTAAATCGAATGAATATCGAAATAAGTCAATGTTATTGTAATCTGATTTTAACACAAACAAATATTAATATAATTGGATTCTGACATAAGTAAATATTAACAGAATTGGATATTAATATAATCGGGCATTAATATAAGTGAATATTGACCCATTGTGTGTTACGGTTCAACATTGAAGGTCCATGGTGGTACCAATCTTCCGTTGTCGCGACAAACATGTAACCACTAGAACAGAATATTCAATACTGAGTTTGTTATGGATTGGGATGCGTACATAAACTGCAAGCGATGATTAACCAGTCAGCTCTTTTAAGAGCGCACACCTACATGTGTCGCGAAAATCAAGCGATGAGGAGTATAATCGTGAAACGCAGAGCGAGTCTCGCTGTTAAACTAATGGATCAAAAAAATCAGCGTTATTTTATAAAACAAACAATTTTCTTACTAATATCTATTCATTTATTTAACATAAACATATACTATACGTTTTGTATGTCGATTCAATTGCAAAAACGGTGATGTTCTCGAAAGACTTTACGACTTTATTTTAATCGCCTTGCGTAGCGATAAGGAATTGCTCTTAATGAGATTGATAATGTTGCAATTGAGAGTTGTTCAGGTGTCAAATTGAAACGATAGAGTTGAGTTGTTTAGTTTAATGTATAGGCTTGTACTCTCCCTTCGCCGGTCTTCGTGCTTATCTTACAATGCTTGTGATTGCCCGATATGTGTACTAAAAGTGACGGCTACCCCTAACCAATCACCATTGCTTAAAAGTATTGTAGAAAGGGAGGGCTGGTCAGCGCTTCCCTTCTACCAAGGACTTTTAGGCAGTTATAGGGTCGTCATTATATATATTTCTACCCTAATTTAGAATGCAACACCATATACATAATATAGAGGAAACTCAGAACAAATCAAATGTTTATAAAAGTTAAAAATTCAGTCTGCCTCTCTCAAATGGTACTCACGGAAATAAAGAACAATGCACAGCGACACTTTACACGTCGCACACCAATACCGTGATTTCTTCCTAATCTTAATCTTTTTTTATTGCCAAGTGCAACCTACGTGATGGATTATTTGTTGTTACAAAATTCGATGGTATATAATCTGGGAAATGTTTCCCGTTGAAGCTCAAAATATTAGATATCTCCATTTAATTATAATTTTTATTTATTTGCTTTATTTCGTATTGACCTCCAAAGGTTCTAAACAAATTAAAAATTACAAATATATTTTAGTTCCTGCTAAAATTACAATTAATTACAACGTCTGACACAAAATGCTCTTACTGGTCAACATACATGACATAAACGTTGAGATCCATAAGAAATTTCTTAATCCGTACACGTATGACGTATGTATACGACATAACCACTTAAAGGTTAATACAAGTAAGTACCAACATAATTGAACATTCATGCTGTCGTCTTTCGAATCTAAAGGATTAACCCATATGTAACTTTCAGAGAATGTTTTTCAGATGTCCGTCTCCGATTGCTTTGGATCTCAGATAAATTATTGTAGGAATGCGATCGAGTGGATGCGAGTTTAGGAAAGTCTGAAGAGTACTTGATTTGGGCGATTGTCGTGTGAACGTAGAATGTTTCTAAGGCGTGACCGAATGCATCGAGTGAGAAAGGTTGACAATTAGAATGAAAGGAAACGAATAGTTGGAAGAATATATGACGGGGAAAATGCGAGCGCGTGGCAGAAAATGTTTGACTAACGTAGAAGAAAGGTTTTGACTGTGAACGTAGGAAAAGTATGATTGTGAGCGTTGAAGTTGCTAAGTTGTAAAGTCGTTTAAGTTGTTACTGTTAAATCGTTTTAAATATACATTTATTAATATTCTAATCACTGCACTTCTATTTATTCACACCTGAGTGCCATCTTTTGCTCTACTAAAATCATTAAAATAGAATTTTCCTATATCATAAAGAACCAAAAAATAAGCGATATGTGTTTCTATGTCGTCCTGTTTTCATATTTACGGAATGACGGTACCCTTCAAAGTTAATAAAACGAAAAATAGCTTATAGTTCGCTTAAAGATCATTTTCTAATTTGGTACAAATTTAACTTGCATCTTATCTCGGTGAATAAATTATGCCCTTGTTTTCAGACACTCTTATCAGGGGTTAAACACTCGATCGTTTAAATACACTTTTAAAAGACTTGTAACCCGCAAGGTGACTCACAATGTCTTTAAGATACTTTAGATATAATGACTGTATAACAGATTACAGATTGATAACAGATTAATGGTTCTATGACCTCCAATTCTGCCTGGAAGGTGAACCACCCGTGATCGATCAATTGCATTTGTCTTACTAAAGGCTGATCAAATTCAATTAAAAACTGTTTCTTAAAAAGTGATTACCAAATTAATATTGCAGTTTTAGAAACTATATTATTATGTTATTATATTATTTACACGCCAAGGCTTGTAGTCCACTACTTTAACCATGCGCACGAAGTACCCTCTTGCCCTTTGAAGCACTTTGCTCTTTGAACTCAACAGCCATTGATGTAACATCTTTGCTGGATCAGACACTGCCTAAGACAATGGGAAGGAGACCTTGAATTAGTTGTAACGCTGTACGCTGAAGATAATTTTGTGGGTTGGATCGAGATCCTTGAAATCAAGGACGCAAGGTGCTCGGTCTCTCTGGGATGCAGATGGAATTATTTGCGATATATTTTGAAGAAAGATTGTAAGCTGCTGATGTACTGATGGTATAAGTTATTTAAATTATATGCTGGATCTTCTTATCCCTTTCAGAATATAATGGAAGATATAACGTGTTGACAATGTTGAAGTAATAATCTGATAAATATGTATCTACATACTTCAACTAAATTGCTTCTTTCTGCAATATCGAACATGATAGTATTGTGATACAATCAATTTTAGTAATTTTGATAAATGTACTTTGGAGCATGAAATTTGGAGTTTCACATGGTATTGTTCTAAATCTGTTACAAATAATATGCTGTATGTTGCCTTGATGCTTTATCATAATTAATGATCAACAGAGTGAAATTAATGTAATATCTTTTAGTTAAATGCAATGTTCTATTCCTTGAGAACCTGTCTTTGACATTCATGTATGGTGGACTAAAATTCCTTTTTGAAAAAGAGTGATCAAGCTTTTGTTACTGCTTTTATTATTCATTGATCAGATTATTTATCTGATCATTGTGACATAGTTCATCGGACGATGTTAAGCTTAATAGCACATGAAGTAACACGATTGTTCTTAGAATTTGAAAATATGTGAACAAATATGTCAGTCGTTGTATTTCACACGATGTGTATGCTTCTTCAAACCCATAAAGCTATAAGCTTTAACACGGTGAAAAGGTTATTGGATTTGATATTAAGTAATTATTACAGGCATTTCCAGAAGAATTTAGAGTCAGCGTTAAAATACACTGACCTTCAAAATTTATTATACAGTTAACTTCCAATTATCCAATCCCGATCTCAATATCGATCGATCACATTTTTATTAAGAAGGAAGCAATTGACTAGCAAAAAAATCAATGACACATTCCATGGTTATTAAATTTCATTCAGCTATATGCACTTCTTGTCATATTGTTCATTGCTGTAGTAGCCTCTCTCTCTGATTAACTCTATTTTCTATTCGTACAAAATTTTTGAACAGCAGATTTCGGGTACGGTCATAGTACGTAAGTACTATTAAAGTAGTTATAAGGATACTTATCTATATTTTCGGTTTAACCAATCAATCACTAGTGCTTGTGATCTGGTCCCATAAGAGCTGGTTAAATAAGAGTCCACCGTATTCCTCTTTAAGACCGGAAATTTCCAATATCTTCAAACTACTCCTCTTTTCCACTGCAGGCACAGACTACACCAGACGCTTCCACATACACAGTGTTTTTCACGTACTTCCGGTATTATTTCTCATCTCTTCTCAAGTTTTCACAGAGCGCTGTTTCATCTTCACGAACACACGCACCGCTGCTGTGTTTTTCATTATTTCCCAGCGTCATTTTATCATCGTTCCGCGCGAGGAATTAACTCGGTCAGAAACGAACGTGCCCCGATGGAAGTCTGTCCCAGCGGCGTTTGCAATATTTCCTCGCGGAAGCGGAAACACAGAGAAGCGCGACATTTCCGAGCGGAGGGGCACGATCCTCGGAAAGATAGAAGCGTGAAAAAAAAATGCAAACTGCCGGTGCCACTGATGCAGAGCTAATTTATTCACTGACCCAAGAGAAGATTGTGCGAAAATTTAACGTTAACAGTTAACGTTTCACGGAACATAACGCAAGTGATATGTATCAAGCGTGCATGTACACATATACAAACGTACACTACCGAACAAAAGTATTAGAACACTTGACTGAAACGCTCACAACATTTGAAGTGCTGTAACTTCGTAAAAATAGCCGAATAGTAACCTCGGTTGGGTCGTCCTAAAGACCCGATCCTGTATTCTCGCATTCCTGAATTCAAATTACTCTGCTGCCTTTTTACATTTGAAGAAAAGTGAAAAAATGGAAATAATTTCTTCCAAAAAGTAATAAAATGCTGGTAATAAATACGTTTACACGTTTATAGACAAATATAGGAAGTCGGGGGTAAAGTTTGTTAACAATTTATCATATTTAATTTGTTATATTGATACTCGTTATTTGATACACACACGGAAAATATGTACGATGTACATACAGTGAGTGCGGTTACACGCCGGTCAGCGCAGTTCTCTGAATATTATTGAACATTAAACATTGAGACACATGTGTTATTGACACGTACGTTTGCTAGAATAATACGTCAGCAAATATTCTGATTTTTTCAGTGATCGCAGCTGTGTAATCGAAGTTCTGCGATACACATTACGCACAGGTATTTAGTTGCAATGTTTGATGATAGCGAATGCATTGCAGCTACTTCTGATTAGTTGGGAAAATAGTCAGAATAATGGAAAAGGTTTATTTCACTAGTACGACGACATATCGTATAACTGAAAAATACTTTGTTCCATGGTTAATCCATTAACACGTTCTATGCAACGTGGTTTGTATACGCTTTACATTAAACTTTCCGTTAAATCATTTCACTCTAAAACGAAGAACTTAGAGAAAATGCATTGTTTTAGAGTCATGTGCTGATATCTAAGTACTTATCACGTATCATATACATTGAAATACGTACGTCAGACGTAAAACTACCAATAGTAAAAATGTGGAGCGCTACACGCGGCTGGAGTGGAAAGTCGCTAAAAATTCAGACTGGTACGAAACGTATTGATAGCTTATTATACTGTGTCCAGAAATTTTTAATATATAAGTAACAAATTTTATAGATATACCCTAACAATTAACTTCAGTTTCAAAAAAAATATACAGGGTGAGTCACCTAACATGACGACTTAAAATAACTCGTAAGTAATCGTATAAAAAAATGTTTCAAAGGGAAGTTGCATGGTATCTAAGGAGACATACATTTCTCTAATCTGTTTTTTATTATTTTACTTTTTTAGCGAGATTTTAGGGTCACATTCAGCTTTTTGAATGGAATGTCTAATGTTCTTTCTCAAACTCGGATAAATCATTAAATTTTGCGTAAAAAAAATATTATACGAAGTGGAACTTAAAATGAATAGTTACTGATTGTGAGTTATTTTTAAAACAAGTTTTATTTCAAGTGGTGTTCGAAGTGCTATCCGTTATAGTCAATGCACTTGCGTGATCGAATTATCCGTGAGCGGAAAACATTTTCCAGTGTTCATGTGGTTATTGCAGCACATGAACTAATAATAAGTTCTCGTAATTCTTTGGCTGCCGTTGATGGCTCGCGATAAATTTCATTTTTTACCGTTCCCCAAAGGAAATAATCGTGCGGCGTTAAATCTGATGAGCGAATTGACCAACCAATGTTACTGCCACGTCCGATTCAACGATTAAGATTCAACATTCTACTTAATGCTTCCCCTGATTACCGAGCATAATTGCCAAGCAATTTATGTTGATAATCTTTAACATTTAACAGGGAACACGTTTACAAACATGACCTGCCGTCATAAACAAAGTTGTGTAAAGAATGGTGTTGTATTTCCTAATAGAGGATTATTTATTTGAAAATATCTCAGTAATTTAGTAATTAATTTTAAAATATCTCCCACTTTGTATAATACTTTTTTACGCAAAATTTTGTGATTTATCCAAGTTTAAGAAAAAATATTAGACATACAGTAGTAGACAAAAGTTTAAGACCAAAGGGCCAAGGAAAACATATTAATTAATTAATAAGAAACGCTAATCAATAAATAGTGTTCTACTATAATGACGATAAAAATAAGTATGTAAACAATATTTGTATATCATAAAACTGTTTTACATTGTTCTGTTGTTTTAAACTTTTGTACTATCTAAAGAACTGAAGGTGATCCTAATATCTCGCTAAAAACACAAGGTAATGCAAAACCGATTACAGCACTTCATGTAATCTTAGATACCATGCAAGTTTTGTTTGAAACATTTTTTCGTACGATGAATCACTTACGAGTTATTTTAAGTCGTCATGTTAGGAGATCCACCTCGTATAGTAACATCTTCCACCAAGCAACGCATCTATCTTTTAAAACAAGTTACCATAAGCTTTATTTCTGTTTCTGTGTTAACTGGGAAACGAAAAAATACCGAGATCAAAGTGAAGCAGTTAAAACTGCCGAGTGAGTTTACTGCGGTGAAAAGAGCGCAAATCTCAAATGCTTATATCGCGAACAAACTGGTCGCGTGTCAGGGATAGGGTAAGCAATGAACGAGTTTCAAGGTATGCGAGAATACACCGTCGCTAATTCGTATACGCAACTACGAGTTACATTTTCAATTTACCGTGCTTCGCCCCACCCCTTTTAACGATCAGCCTCACGAGTCTTTCCCTTTCGCAGTTGCGACGCGAAGATATCGAGATGGTGAAACGCTTGCGGTATCGTGCGACAAAGTAGGATAGAAATCCCTGCAGAGAGATAGAGAGATGGAGACGGGTAGGTTAGATTAACACGTTGAATGCCATGCCAGTTTTACAGGGTTTGCCCATGGTGCTACGACGAATTTTCTATTATACGATACATATATTGTTAAAATATTATCTACAACAAATAAGTTACAGTGTGTAACTAATTTTACGTGTTTTATACTGCGTTGATTTCTTCACATCATTTCATTAACGATAGTAATAATGAAAAGTTGATAAATTTTGATATTTCTTCAAATTATATATTTCTACCAATTTGGGCGCTCAGGGCACCGATAACCCCCACGGTGCCATCGCCAATTTGAGTGCCGGTTACTGGTGACCTCTATGACATTCAACGTGTTAAAACGTGTTTATACTAACCGGGGTAGTAGATGGTTTCGCGGGAAACGTTGTAGTTCACCTTCGGTATACCGAGCAGGCATTTGACAATCGCTGCTTCCGGTAACTCTTCGTCCAGCAGGGCCGTTCGTGCTACGATATCGTACAGTCCATCGTCACGCAGCGTAGCGGTGGGCTTCGCTGTTTGCTTTTCCGGAACACTCCTGCAATAGAAACGACGTTTGCAAAATTATCATGGCCGCGCTCCATGCCGAAATATCATGCAACGGGTGTGGCAAACGCACGGCATTAGCATGTTAATGTTATTTCGTGGTTGCATGCTGTACTCAGTTCGACCGCTGCTCTTGTTGTTCTTGTGAACTTCGAGTATTGATCTTTGGAAAATTTTGATCTGGTTCGTTGAAAATCAATAGTGGAACTTATGATCGTGTAGAACAGTGTTTGTATACATTTTATTGAGAGGTATACAGTCTATCAAGAAGATTGAATGTTAACCCTTAACGAAAGAACGCATTTTTCTAGAGCAATGACCACAGGTGGATCGACGGATTTTAAAGAAATTAATTGCTTTATTTCCAAAGCGAGAAAAAGTGCATAATTAATATCTCATTATTGGATTTTATGGAAATTTTCAGTAATAATAACTATATGAACGGATATGTCCATAAAAAATGGTACTGAAGTGAAAATTACAGAAAAATAATGGGAGTTGAAATAAACGAATAGATATATGTATGTAATGTATAGATTTTTATGCATTTATAAATTTATTTTTTATAGATTTACAATGTATTTATACAAAATTACTTATATTTTTTTGAGTGCGGTACTTCTTCCAACTGTCCCCTGTATGGATACCAGATGTTTTAGTACAAGTATCGTAATAATTACGTTTCCCGTCTTCGATGTGTCTTTTATATCTTCTGATGACAAAGAAAAGTCTGATGGGGGTTCACATGGGAAAAATAATATAGGCAGAGCCAAGGGCTGTTTTGACCATCTTACGTTATTTATTCCGCGACTTGTCTGAAATTGGCAGTCGATGATTAATTTAAAGAACGTAATAGAGATGCATGGTATAACAATACGAACATGAAATTTTCTATCTAGAAACGTCAAGAAACAATTGCCGATCGCTCTTAATTTGAACCTTCACAAGGACCGCCGAACCTAACAGATTTCCTGACATATCAAGTCATGCCGCCTGTATGGCGGCATTCGATTTTCTAAGGATATTTATAATGTTACGAATATGGAGGCACTCATCCCCTAAAGGTTAATCGAGGAACTTTTCGCTTCTGATTTCAGTTTGAACGACTTTGAAATTGGCAAACAAGGGATCGAGGTTTCCCAGTATTGTTAGCTAAAACTGTCTGTTCGTTTATGATTGAAAAATTTAACGATCGTTTGCATGTTAGACAAACACGCCTGCAAGATTTTATTCATTAGGAACTGCAAACATGTGAAATCTGAAGTATTACTAATTGTAAGTATTAAAAATTATTAGAGATATGATTTAAAAACGTTCAGAGGCACGTATTATTGTATCTAAAAATGGTTATAATATTCTCTACAGCAGTATATTTTTTAACATGTAATTTTACACATAAAACTCCAAGTTTCATTTCTGAATATTTTGCCTTGTACATGACACTAACGAATATTTAGAATAACAAGTTATATTCATTATGCAAGAAGTGCAGAACAAAGTATACATTTTTAAGACCCTCAAATCGCGAAACATATTTTTACCTGTATGTATATCGTTGCTTTATCTGTTTTCTATAAAAACATGCATTTACATAAACATCCGAAGTTTAATAATAACAATGTTTATTCAATATAGCTTAATTGTTATTTCGTCTCTGTATGTGCTTTGTATGTAAGTTTCTGATTTAGTATTACAAACAAAAATGCTAGGTGGCTCTCACAATTTTCATTGGCATTACTATGAAGTTTCGGGTGTTAACAACAACCTTTGCTTACATCTGAACGTTTTCATCAGTTATACCTTTACTACACATCTGTTACTACCACACATGTGCACAGAAACACTTTTGTTATTAAATTATTTAATTCTTTATATCGTTATTAAGTTGACTAGATCAAATATTATCTTCTTCGACGTTCAATAAAAAGCTTTTAAATCCTGTTACAATTACGTTGTATCAGGAGTTTTAACAAATTCATTGTATTTTTTATTTGATTTGATGCTATACAATAGCAATTATAAGCTCGCAAAATCATTTGTTACCCTCGTGTGTAAATAAAATCCCAAGAGTGCGAAAAATTCAGAAAAATGTACAGTGGGTCAAAAAAGTATTCGTACACCTAACTTTTTCGCAATAACTTTATTTAAAGAAATGATACACAAACAAAAATTGTTTCGATTAATAGTCTATTATGTACAAAGATAATGTGCAAATGAAGAATCTTTAATAATGCATAACAAAAAAGTAACACAAGAAATACAAGAATTTGAGAGCAAAAAAAGTATTCGTACAGTAGAAAGTATTCGTACAGTTTATGATTATCTCAGTTCTACTTAGTAACTAATATTTAGTATGCATCCCTTTAGCTTTAATAATGGCTTCTAATCTTCTAGGCATGGATTCCACCAATTTCAGAGTTGTGTCCTTTGGTATCTTTTGCCATTCTTCTAAAATTACTCGTTGTAGATCCGATTTATTAGATATTTTTCTTTTCCTTACATCTATATCCAACAAGTGCCACAAATTTTCTATTGGATTAATATCGGGGGACTGTGGTGGTGTAACTAGTTGTTTGGGAACATTGTATAACAACCATTCTCTTGTTTTCATAGCTGTGTGTTTTGGGTCGTTATCCTGCTGAAAATAATAATTCCCATTCAGGTCCAATTTAACTGCACTTTCTTCTAAATTATTACGCAACACCTCGATATACATCTTTGCATTCATTATTCCATCTATAAATGCAATATTTCCAACACCACTAGACGCCATACAGCCCCACATCATTACGCTTGCTCCCCCGTGCTTCACAGTTGGTTTAAGATTCTTTTGCTGAAGCTCGGTATTGGGTTTCCTCCACACGAATTTCTTCCCATCAGAGCCAAAAATATTGAATTTAGATTCATCCGAGAAGATAACACGTCTCCAAAATTCAATGGGTTTATTTACATAGGTTTTAGCGAAACCTAAACGTTTTTCTCTATTTGTATTATTAATATATAGCTTTTTTCTCGCAGCTCTGCCATATATTTCAGCAGAGTGTAAAACGTTTCGTATGGTTTGAGAGCACACCACCTTCCCTGATGTTGACGCGATATCATTGCATAAAGTTCGGGCACTTACAAATGGATTTTTTACAGCTTCTTCAATTATACTTCGACGCTCTCTAACCGTGAGTATCTTTGGCCGATCTGTTCGTGGATTATTTTCTGTTGTTTTCGTTGCCTCATATTTCTTAATAATGCACTGTACTGTTGTGAAACTTAAATTTACTTGTTTCCCAATTTTCCTATAACTCTCTCCACGTTTTCGAAGGAAAATAATACGATCTCGCACTGATACAGGTATTTCATTTCTCTTCGTTGTCATGATGTCTGTACAAGGTTCAAGGAAGTACTAACTGCACAGTACACGCAGAGGCTACTACATAAACAAACAATTGTTTACATTTTGGTCAGTGTTCCGACGATACGTGCGGGTTTTTCAAAATTTAGCAGTTGAACTATAAGTGTACGAATACTTTTTTTGCTCTCAAATTCTTGTATTTGTTGCGTTACTCTTTTGTTATGCATTATTAAAGATTCTTCATTTGCACATTATCTTTGTACATAATAGACTATTAATCGAAACAATTTTTGTTTGTGTATCATTTCTTTAAATAAAGTTATTGCAAAAAAGTTAGGTGTACGAATACTTTTTTGACCCACTGTAA
>JAOPTO010001118.1:0-47195 GCA_033822845.1 Tetrapedia diversipes
CAATGGCTTGAACGGAAAGTTCGCATAGGCCCCACGTGGCACGGAACGTGTTAAATGGTTAATCTGAACAAAAAATTTAAAAAATTTTATTAAAACCAGATTTCTTAATTTCGTCAATACTTATGTATGCGAGTCTCTCGTCAAACAGGAATATAATCATAATTGTTACTTAATTATGATAAGTTTTTATAAATGCTACGCAAAAATAAAAAGGAATCGCCCTATTTTGAAACAGGTTGTAGTTTAATTTATGTGGAAAGCTCTTTCATCTGACTCCGAGAACTGATGTTCACTGGTGTATTTATGAACTGCGTAACTCCGTTTATAATTCAAATTACAGTACGGAAGCATTGATTAGCCTCTTGAAAATTATCAGGCATGCCTCTGACGGATATGCGGGTCCCCAGATAACTGTATTTAATTTGACGGAAATCGAGATGCAACCTCGTGTCATTTGCATCCTATAATTTTTCGAATTGGTTGCAGATAATAGGTCGTTGATCGGAAAATAGATCTGACAGACATAACGTGGAACCGCATAATTAACACCAGGTTTTCGGGACCCGTCAATTTGACGGTGTAATGTACGCGAACTGCGCGCCAACGACGGTGGCGACGCGCGTTGACAGAACGGTGGCCATTACGGGCAGGCAAGTCGTGGACAGAACACGTTGTATGATTCTGTGATTAATTAAACTATCTGATTAAGTATATCTGTCGAAATTTATTACCTCTCCCTGCGACTGGATTCGCAGCATGCAAACATAACAGACAGGTTTTGGACTTCATGAGTAAAATTTGCAAAAACAATTACTATTATTTCCAATAATTTTTGTTGACTTTTATTGATAGACTGATACGAATATACCCTAATCTATTTCCCTCTCAGTTCTAGAGTTTCAAATTCTGTATGATGTATACCTTGTCGCGTTGCGAACCTTTTCTGATTGAAATGATGATTAGGTACCGTTAGTAGGCGAAATTTACCTGATCGTTATATTCACAGATATTTAAACGACAATTTTGATAATGATAGTTCCTCAGCGCCGGGCTATCAAACTTTATTGCATGCCGTGATAATATACTTCAATTAACCAGTTAACTGTGGTTGACGAGTATACTCGTCATGGAGAAGTGGCACGATTTTGTGTGTTGACGAGTATACTCGTCATGCGTATAAAGTAGTGACCATTGGCTATTTAAATTGTAATTTTTGAGAAAAACAAAACATATTCTCAAATTTCAAGATGTTTAGAATATTTTGAGGCTAGGCCGGAATAAAACAAACGAATAAAAAATATAAATAATTTGAGATAAACTCATGCGCCCCCGCATGCACCGGCTGAAACAGCTTATTAGTTCACGTAACGAATTTATTATGTGCGATGATAACGTTTTTTAGATGTTAGCGTAGAAAGGACAAACGCAAGTGGGGAAGCTAACTTATTATAAGATTCCTTCAGGAATGGTCCGCCACAGGACGACAGGAATTTAAATTCTTATCTTTATATGTATTTAATTTTTCTTGTGTTTTTCGTTTAATATGTATGTAATATATGTTTGTGTTAACCAAATGAGTAGATATTAGTAATGAAATTGTCAATTTTATATAATAAACCCTTCTTTTTGATCCAATATTTTTAGAGCGACACTTACTCTGTGATTGACGAGTATACTCGTCATCGCTCAATTTTCACGACACATATAAGTGCGCGCTTTAAAGAGGGGGCGCCACAGTTAACTGGTTAACGAGACTTTTAGGTGACCTCCTAGGGTCTAGGATTTTATCAGGTACACTTCGAAACCGCCCCTTGTGTGGGTTGTACCTTCCCACTCCAAGGATGACCGACGAATCATCTTGTCCTTGGAGTGGTGCCCGCCCAGCCAAGGGCATGTATATATTAGCGCTTGGCAGGCGAAAAACAAGCCTTTTTAGTCGATCATTCATTTAAAACGAACCATTCTTTCGAGTTACAATAGCCACCATATACCATACAAACATTTAATATAAGGTTACTTGCAATGTATGGAGAATAAAGTATCAAGTGTTTCTAGTCACTACATCGGCATTATAATTATTATACAGTCCACTTATACATAATTAGTCGCACAAAATCAATTCGGCGTGCGACGTACGAGTTTCACTACACTAATACTGACTGTGGAAAACGCGTACACGACATACCTATTTTTTATCTCACAAGTGCTCGAGTCTGTCGCAGTTTCTATATACAGGGTGTTCGAAAAAAGCTGGGAGAAAATTGAAGGGGTGACTCTATGCAACATTCTAAAACGAAAATTAAGAGTAACAATATTGCATTTGAAACTTTGTTTATTGGTTATAAGCAACTAAAAGATCGTGCTATCTTACGCCTGAGAGCAGGCAAATGGGGTAACACGGTAGGTAATGTCAATGGCTATGCAGTGATGCTTAGTCGTAACTACGTACGGAATACGGCTTACCTCTTAACACTTTGCCGACCGAATGGGGGGATCTCCTATTTTGTCCTCAACAGAGCGCTGCAATTGATTCTATTTGCTTTTGTTATTAGTTAGTCTTGGACTAGTACTGTTCATAAATTTTCCAAAATACAATTTTTAATAAATTCAACATCAGCTTAGGACCAACTAATAACAAAAGTAAATAAAACCAATGGCACTGCTTTGTCAAGGAAAAAATGCGATATTTCCCCATTCGGTCGGCTAAGTGTTAACAACAACAGAAATACACGGACTTCCTACTGAGCATCACTGTTACCTACTGTGTTGCTCCATTTGCCTGCTCTCAGGCGTAAAAAGCCAATTTCTTTAGTTGGTTATAACTAATAAACAAAGTTTCAAATGAAATATTGTTACTCTTAATTTTCATCTTAGAATGTTACATAGACTTACTCCTTCAATTTTCTCCTTGCTTCGTCCGAACACCCTGTGTACGAATTCCGACCTGTCCCTTCCTATCCGTGGGTCTAAACCATGGGCCTGCTAGGTAAAGCCTTATTGACAAGTCCACTGGCAGGCCCCGGACGAAATACCGTCTCCCATTCCTTTTTCTTCTCTTCTTTCTCTCATTCGCAACAGCCACATTTAGTACATGTATATTAGAAATAAATGCACAGCACATGACCGTAAATCTAGTATTAATGATATAGACGGCAACGGTTAAATTTTATTTAGCATAAGTAATTTTTTTCCCGGTAAGAATTAATCTCAAAACTCTTAACGAAGTGATTTGTTGAACGCATAAACTAAATTCTTTAATTAGAATTCTTAAAAAGTTATTGCCGTAATGTGTTTCTTTTACAGAATCGCATGATTAATAATGTAAAATGATAAAGTTTAACCCTCATGTTCGATGATGTCCTTAAATATTTAATATCATTGTAATATTATAGTAATATTTGTAATAAATAATAATATCTATTTTAACACTGATGAGCGATTTATAATAAATTACGGAACTTTCACTAGAATAATATTAATATAAATAGATGTTAAAGTACGTATGTTTACTATTTGTTAAATCAATTTACTCATTTATTATGTTTGAGTTATTAAAAGCTTAATAACCATACTGAGATATTCTGTCTTAAAAGTAAAAAGCTTGAAAACAAAATAGCCGGACATAGCTGTATTCAAAATAGTTGTGAAATCTTTAGCAGTTAATTTCATACACTCAAAGAAGTCTCCAGTCAAAAAAAATAATTCAAATATAATTCAATTCGTGCTCCACGTGTATGCAACGCTTTAACAAAATGAGAATTGATAGATTCGAGAAATTCTCTGTTTTGTGCTGCAAACAAACTTTTTTAACTATATTGATCATTAATATTAATTAAATACATACGTATTCGAAGAATATTCGAAATTAGTTTTCACGAAAACCGAAAATCCGAAAGTCTGAAATCAGAAAAGTGCGTTCTATATTTTTGACTTACTTTTTCATACAGAATCGCTTCTACCTGGGACACCTTATATGCTTACGGTGTTAATATCGTAGTATTGTAGTTTTAAGGATCAGAAAAGTGAAAGTGTGAGTCAACTAAACGAAAGCCAGGTCCATTGGGAAGAACCGTTGGCGAACAAACAATTTACGGATGGGTTGGCAATGTTTAGCGAGCGCGGGGTGGGAAGGTGAAAAGGCCTATAAGGGTTTCCTCGAAGAACGAAAGGACCAGTGTTCAATAGAAAACCGAGTTGTGGAGTCGTATAAACAGTTGAGAATTAAACATAGAGTTGCGTGGCAGAGTTGGATTAGAAATTACTGTGTACTGTAAATTTTGCTATCAATCATATTAATAATAATAATAATAATCTCAAGAACCTTTCTCTACAATATTGTTATTACTAGTAGACACATTCGAAGTATTATTACTAATATTACCAACATATTTAAATTTTGTTTATATTGCCTAATTTCCAATCAAATTCGATACCTATGTGCATAAACCGGAAACTGGTACCAAACTTTTGACTCGTGATGTACCCCTCGAAGACTCTCGTTGCCTTTCTCCCTCTCGAAGCCGAGAAACGTTGGATTTCGAGGCATGTGTCATAAGTCGAAGAGGAGAAAAAGAATCATCCCGTGTTAATGGCAGCCATCAGCAGCGAGCAAACCGGAAATAGGCGCAACCCAATTCCGCCATGGAGGAAAGCGCTTCGATTGCCACATACCGGCAGCTGTCACGAGCACTTCCAATCGAAGGGGAAACTTACTGAGAAAAACTTATCGAGAGCAACGAGCAAGTCGGCCTCGTCTGAATGAAAATGTGACGAAACCTATAAAAAATTCAACCTCTACAAAAACGTTTTTTCTTCATCGACAGTTTCGGTTTGAATTACAATAGTTTTGTTAGAATTTGAATTCAGGAATATTACAAAGCAAAAATTAACCGAAAACAAGCTTTCTCTTAACATATTTCATTTTTGAAGAGTTTCTTCCAAGATTCCAAGCCGCATCTGGCAATTTAGAAAACAAAAAAAACGTTAAGATATAGAACAAAGGGGCTAAAAGACCCGGACGGAGTCGTAGAAATTTCGATCATTGCGTTTGCCAGTCTCATGACAAAGCTAGTGAAGTCCAATCACAGTTGTACCTTCCTCGTGTTATATAATAAATTACTAAAGTATTTTAAATAAGAACTTATTTTATTTAGTGATTTTAAACCCCATTTCCAATAAGTTTCATACAGGGTTGGGTGAACAAATCAAATGCATTATGTTCAAAGTAATTATTTAAACGATAATTATGCAGTTTACAAACATCTCTATTTTCACTATTTTGCTTTCATATTGGTCTTAAGTACCTAATTTTAAACTAAAACAAAAAATCAATCGGAGGAGTCTGGAAAAATAAGGTTATTTGCATATTTTATTTATAATATGTAAATATAGTATATATAACTTTTACGTATTTTATACTCTAGAAGAGTATCGAAGTATGATAAGAAGAATAACTTAAAAAGCTCAGATCGATAATTTATCAACAGGATTAAACATTTTTGTACTTTATCATTCTGCGTATAAAAAGTGTATAAGTTATATAAATTTAAGTAATACATGTACTTACAGTCTTCTTCGTTAATGACAAATCGAAGGAGACATCTGAAGCAAAATTTTTCTTTAATTTCCACTTTTACTAAAATTATAAGTCTAATCATACCCCTTAGACAAGTTCCGAAAATTTCGCAATAGATAATGTGCGCTTTAAAAATTCTTATACTACAAACTTTTTTTTATTGTCCTATTGTTAAAAGCTCCTAATTGCTTATAATAATTACTTAAGTTTTTTTTGGTGTGTTAGTTTAAAATAGCGTGAGGATTTCCATACATTTATCGATAATCACTGGAGCAAGAATTAGTTCGAACTAACGAGTGAGTGAACTACTTCTATTTTACCGATCCTTAAAAAGACTAGAACGAAACCCAAAAAGCAGACTTATCCTAGAGCAGCCGTATCGTATAGTTGTATTAAATCTGATTAACCACGCCTTACAAAACTCTTTTCCTAAAAATCTCTCACGTGTTGCACTCATTCCCGCTACCAGGAATACAACACTGTAAATATACAAATTTTATTTTATTTAAAAATATTAGGTTCAGGTGTATGCGTAACAAAATAAAGTTTTTAACACGTTGAGCCCGGCACCGGCACTAGAATTTTCGTTTGGCTGGCGTCGGTCCGTCTAATGAATTATCATCTTTTGATGATGACAACCGTACTACTCTGCGACGTTTGGAAGATAAAAATATTGCACTTGACGTGTCACTATCTTCTTCCCTTTCCAACATATTCAATGTTACGGGCAATAACTATTTTCAAAACTAAACTCAACTTTCTTTTTACGAACAATCTGTACACTTCGGTAGGTCTTTTCCAATTGATCGCCTCTCGAAGGTACGTACGTGACATTTTTATACATCACACGAAAATATAGTGAACAGAATCACACGTACACCTAAAAGGCGTCGAAATTAGCGCAACAAAGAATAATTCCTTACCTCTCAGCGATACCCTACAAATTTGTATCGCTCGCCGGCTGCCGGCTGAACGGAAAGGACTGCAAAGTCGGCGCCGGGCTCAACGTGTTAAATGTATTTAAGATAGTTTAACAGTATCGTATAAACAACTTTTCAACTTAATAACTTCGACGTTCTTGCTTTTTTCACAATCACACTCTTTCTACCACACGCTCGCATTCTCCCCGTCATAGATTCTTCCAAATACTCATTTCCTTTCTTTCTAATTGTCAACCTTTCACATTCGATGCATTTTGTCTCAGGGACTCATCTTTCTCGTCTTAGAAACACTCGAGTCCAAATATTCTACGTTCACACGGTTATCGCACAATTCTTCACATTTTTCCAGCATCGTACTCACTTAATCGTATTCTTACATAAATAATTTTGAAATACAATTATACTTTCTGTATGTGTTTTTCAATTCAATGATAGAATATACAACAAACATAAACTCGCACGGAAGTCTTTGGTCTAGTGACCAGAAATGAAACGCAAAGATACCATTTATACATATAAAAAGACACTAATTTATCATCGCAGAGCCGAAACCGCTGAAGCTAGAAACACGAAATCTGGGCAATGTGTTCCTTTTATGACATTGGCGCTCACTAAGGAAGGATTTTTTGATATTCCACCCCAAAGGGGATTAAATATAGGTTGAAAAGTTGTTTGAAAATCCGCCAATTTTGAAGCAAGTACTATAAAAATTAGTAAGTATTGAACTTTCTGGTTAAAATTAAAATTAAGGGCTTGCAAAATTGGTGATATTACGTGTATGAGATTTTTTCAAAACTCATTCCCAAGTGGGTCGTAGAGTAGATGTCAGTTTGTATGAAAAATGGTTAAAATTGAGATCGAAGTATTTCCGCGCCGGCAAAGCCGCGGGCAACAGCTAGTAGCGTATAGAATGCCCGTACAGAAACACTGTCGAAGAACGGAAACCGATTCCCGAGAGGTTCCGATAATTAACTCGGCCCCCTGGCGGATCGGCTCGTGAAATCGAAGGGGAGAAAAAGGAACGCACTGCTCGTTATTCCAGTACCCGAAGTAAAACGGTGTTTGCACGGGGAACGGAAGAGGTTCCGTTCTAGCTGTTTCCATCCGTCGTCCACTTGGCGGAGCGTAACAGCCAGCCGTGCTCGACGAAGGACTGGGAACCGTCTGATAGACCTTGAACGGCCCTTTAACTGGTTGCACTCCAGTCAAGGTTACCTTCTTCCCCCTTTCCACGTCACAGTTGCGCCTGCGGTAACGATGGGTTCGAACTCGGTCTGCGTTCGAAAGTTCAAGCGAGTTTAATCAGTTAACACGTTCCCTGCCGGACATTTTTTTAAAGACTTTCCGTTCTGGCCAGCGTGGGGCATATACGCTCCACATTTCTTTTATGGTTGACACAAGCACGTTTTTGTGGTATAATACACAATATTTCAGTAATTTAAAACCATAAATTTAAAAGAAAGGCATATCTCCTTATAAATTTAAACCAGAAAAGCAATCATTTTTAGTTTATTTGACAAAATATTGTTAAAAGTATGCCTTTTTTTAAAGGCTTTTTTCCGGCGTGGGTGGAAATTTTAGTATGGTGCGTATACGCCCCACGCGGCAGGGAACGTGTTAAGCGCGGAATTTAATTTTGGAAATTCTTCACAAGATGCGGAATTAACCCCTTGACATACAAATAAAACGGTGTTCGATGCGTCCGAAAAATACTATTTAATTTGGCTCAACTGAACGGTTATATACAGAACGTTTTATTCTGAAATTTGCATTGCTATATAACATTTAATCAGGTTGAGATATAATGTTAAGATTAGCTGTACAAGTTAATTTTAGTCTTTTTTTTTGGCATGTTCAGAGTTTATTTAAATTTTTATGCCCAAAAGTTAGTGGATAAAGCAATCTTCCTCACTTTCTATGACCTTTGCTCATCTTTCGGACAACGGATGCCTGATTTGAAGAAACAAGGCTGTTTTATTTCGATGAACTCATCTAAAAGTGATTGCAATTCCTCATCTTTGAATCGTTACGGTTGTCCAGGTCGTTTTTTATCCTGGAGATCGAAATTTCCTTCCCGGAACCTTTGGAATCAGTATTTGTAGGTGGAATGGAATGCAGCATTCTTATCAAGAGCATCACAGATCATCTCTGTGGTGTTTCTTTTTTAACTGAAGTGCGAAGAGCACACAATAACGAATGTGCACACCATTGTTTAAACTATTCTTTACTCAGGTCATGTTGATCGAATCAAGCAGTTTTCTAATGTTTTGCAAAATTAGATGCTTACATTATAAGACTTCAAAAATACCGTTACAATATTCAAATTGTAAATAGTCTTTATCATCATCGAAAGATAAAAGACTAAAATTAACTTGTACACCTAATAGACAATAATTCAGTAATATTATAAAATAATAAATTAATAGCTCTGTAACGTATGAAACATTTCAAAACATCTTGATGTCTCCCAGACGTCAAAGTCTACAATGGCACATGAAATAAATGACGTCTTCCAAACGTCATTGTATGTTAACTGGTTAAAATCAAGTAATGGCGTATATACACGTCGAATGCATGGCAAATGGTCCTATTATAAATTTTACGAAAAACGAGGAAAGATTACATTCGAATTTAATAAAAAATTAACAATTCATTTTTGAAAAGGTTACTGTTATTAGAAACTTGTTAAGAAATTGTCAAAAAATGATAAAATACATAAAATACAATATAAGAATAATACAAATAATAATAAAATACATAAACAAGAAAAACTTGATAATATAAAGGAAACATACTATCAAATAATATTCTTGTTGTATTTTATTGAAATTTCGAGTTTTGGTAGTCAATGGTAATTTTTTATTTTACACGACGAATATACACGTCGTACGCACCTCAATAGAGATTTCGTTCTACGTGCATACACGTCAAATATGCTTAACTGCTTAACACATTGCATGCGGGAAATGTATTAGGTTGGAGGGAAAGTTCTGTCGTAATTTCTCTTTCCGTTAATTCATGTGGAACTCAAACACTTTGCTTTAACACAAACCCAAGAGATTTAACGTGATCTCCAACAGTTGTATGATGAATGCCAAACTCTTCTGCAATTTCTCGACTTGTTAAATGTGGATTATTTTCCAACATGGATCGCAAAACATCATTATCGATCTTGGATGGTCGTCCAGTTCGATCACTTTCTTGGAGGCTCAGATCCCTGGAACGAAATTTGCTAAACCATCTTTGACAAGTACGAACATTTACAATATCTTTTCCAAATACCGCACATAAATTTTTACATGCAACCGATGCGTTGCTTCCTTTTTGAAATTCATACAAAATGCAGTGTAGTAAATGCACTTTATCTACTGACATGTTTTTTACTTTAAATATCACAAGTAAATGATGAACGGTAAAAAAGGACTCCTTTTATATTATACAGCAGGTAAAAAAACAAAAAAAATTCCCAATAACTCACTAGCCAGATGTTTTTTTTATTTACAAGAAAAATTACCTGCCTATTTAAAATACGACAGAACTTTCCCTTCAACCCAATACTTTTACATTCTTTGCAATACTTTTACATGTCATTGGAGCGTAAGTTACGTAAAAGTACGTATTTAGTAGACTTGTGTTGGAGAACGGGTATCATATAAATACGATAAAAAAAATACTATTAGGAAAATGTTTTTTCTTAAATAATTATAAAGGATATATTTAAGCATAAAATTAAAACATTTTTTAATTTCGATTTATTGCGGTTTTACCGAATGACCAAACTTCTGCGAAATTCACGAAAAAACGCTCGCTACGTCCGCGGCGAAGTATGCTCGTATGCAATGTGTTAAATGCGAAATTTTCATTTCATGGAATTTAACCCTTTACACTCGAGAGGTGATTCTTAGTCATCCAGTAATACTGATTTCAAAGATCTCCAAATGCATAAACATTTACTAAAATTCGCTTACATTAAACTTCATTTAGTTCAGTTAAGTAATATACTAAAATTTACGTATGCGATTATTAATCTCCTTGAATCTAAATATTTTTGAAACTATCATTTGGTGACCGACAATCACTTTTCAAGTGCAACGCGTTAAATACTGTCGTTGTACACTTAACGCGGTTAAATGATTGAGGAATTTTCGGCGTTTGTTTGTGAAAAGCAGTAGCAACGAAGAAAGCATTAAAATGTTTCTTCTAATAAATATATACAGACACAATAAATTTAATATATTTTAATATTTTCTGATACCAAACATTTAATCGATAATGTATCTTATTTAGGTTGAAGTCTATTTAAAAACATAGTTAATTTCCTTCGAAGCACTAGTAAGATGTTTTGAACTTTATGGTCGGATTGGAATCTACTCGGTATATACTCGATCCCATCACTAGCCTGCGGCTCAAGGCACCGGATGAATAGGGTCGTGAGTTCGCCACTTTGTCAAGGTCACAGCCAGTCACCAGCGGTATGTGTACTCTGTAGATCGGCAAAAATCACGTTCCCTGCCTTTCAGCTGGATGATTTTTTAGCTTCCATAGTGATTGGAGTGCTGTAATAGTAAAACGATGTCGTTACAATAACTCACAAAATCGATCGAATGGTTGTGTAAAACATTTTTATAAATTAAAGTGTAAACCGATGATCTGTTCAATAAACCGTCATTTCTACATCATACAAATTTTATAATTAACGATTAATAAAGAAAATTATTTGGTAATAAATTAATTAATTCCTTTCAGCATTTTTAATTCGTTAAAAACCGTATTTAATGAAATATTTTATTTGCATTTTTTCTTTATAGTCAATCTATGTCATTCAATTTTATTTTCTGACATTCAGACGAGAAAAAAAAATTTCAAAGAATTGTTTAATAATTTCGTATATTTATTTAATAGTTAAGTCAAAGCGTGTATGTACGTAGTGAAAGAATAATTTTAAATTCTCACTTTTATACATAGTATTATTGTATATAGTGGTTACTAAAAGTGTTTACAAAGTATTACATCTGTTTTAGAATTTGTGTATTGATTAATTATATATAAGCATACTTAATTACCTAACACTTATTTATCACAGAACTTATACATATAGATAAACATTTTTCACAAATTTCGTATTAGAAACATGTACATATAATACAAACGAAAATATTATTAATACAATACAAATACTAACGACACCATGTTAAAGATACTAAGTGAGTTTGAACTCGATTAAAACGGGATAAATTGAAGAAGAATCGGTTAAACAGACGTTCGACTGCGGTACAATTTATTTGCGAGCGGAGTTTCCAGCAGAAAGCAAGATGGATGACTGTATGTCGTCTAATGTAAGTACTTACACAAACTGTATCGTCATGTCCTCTGGCAACCGTGACTAAATAACGAGACGCATGACTAAATAAAGAGACATGGTAAGCTGGTTAGGGGGGCCGACCGATCCGAGGCTGCATTCCTTATCATTATATCCCATAAACATTATCCTCGGCTCCATCGAGAATGATTCCTCGATCCGGCTGCAAGGAGTTGAAAGGAGGTACCACCGTCTTCAGCCTGTAGGAGAGACGGAGAGAAGCCCTGGAGAAGGAACATTGGAGAAAGGAAGACGGAGAGAGAGAGAGAGAGAGAGAGACTTGAAAGGCGGCTGGAAGCAGATCGATCGTAACACGTTCAGTGCGGATGATGTCGCGTGACATCATAACACCGCAAGTGCTTGGAAAACAATTAACTCTTTGCAGTCCGTCGAGTGTATAACTCCTTAGTATTTTAGGTGTTTTATTTGTGATTTACTTTCTCGGCTGGTATTTATTTTAACCTGTTAACCCCTTGACATACAATGACGAGTCTGACTCGTCATTCATTTTACGGGCCACTGTAGACTTTGACGAGTCAGACTCGTGAAGCGCTTTTTTCGGCGGACGCCGTGCAGTATACAATTAGATTACATAGTTGCTTCACTCGTGCGTCGATTCTTGTTTGTTTACAACGTTCGAGATGGTCCAGCCTATCACCTTCTCAACTTCAAGAACAAAAAAGCATCGAACACGTAAGAAGAAACACACTGAAAGTAACATTCAGTTTAGTAGAAGTCTCGCACGGTGAATGAAGACAGTATTTGAGTTTAGTAAAGATTATAAATAATCCCTGTAAAATGTATAAGTCGGATGCATTATATGAAAGTGACGATGATGGTACAATTGGTTACTCTAGTGATGCCGCGTGTGCTTGAAGCATAACATACGAAGTGAAACAACATGGCAGTGCAAAAAATGTTTAGTTGCTTTACATATTCCAAAATGTTTCGAAATATTCCATACTATACAGAACTATTAAATTATTATTTTTTAATATTATTTAGATGTTCTTTATTAACATCAATCTGAATGAAAAATCCAAATTTCAAAATAAAATATACTCTTTCTCAGCCTTCACGTAACCGTTCAGTTGAGCGAAATTAAATGGTATTTTTCGGTCGCATCAAGTTCCATTTAATTCGTATGTCAAGGGGTTAACCGGGAGTTCCCTTTTTAAGTACGCAACATACAACGGGCGCGAACTCTTACACTAGTCACGTGTCAATACGTCACGCCCGGAATACTTGACTTCGTATTATTTTTTTTTTTTTTATTTATGCTTAAAATAAATGAAAAGGCTATGAGATATATATGTTTTCGTTTATTTATATATATAGTGTTGGATTTGCGACTCTTAACCATTTTGCTTTCTTCAGAAAAATAAACATGGTTTAAAGAAAAAGACATTTATTTAAAAACGATTCAGTTTAAATACCTTAAACGGACCAATAAAGAGTACAAAAAATATAACAAATATTACAAAAATTATATAAAGTATAAAAAAGTTAACAATTACAGAACAATGAACAAAAGCACACAAATAAAATAGAAATATTGAATTTAAAAGATTAAAATAAATATATGTTAAAATTCAAAACTCAATTTCCGTGTGATATATTTTGAAACAATTGATACATAGTGGTGCCTTACAATCCGGACACCAGTATGTAGATTCTTTCCTAAACACCCTTTTTGTAGCAAACTCGGCATTTTCTGGATTTAATTTTTCCTGTATCGCTTTTCACCTTGGCCACGTGTGCAACGCAATGGTCTAACATAAACAGTAATGCAAAAATAAAAAATATAAATAAATAAAGTATTGGGTTGGCAACTAAATGATTGCGGATTTTGTCGATAAATGGTTTTAGCACATTTTTTCGTTTTATCAACGTGTCCAAAGCACCTAACCTATATTGTTTCCTTGTTGCTTAAACTTCCACCTTTAATTAGTAAGTAAATTTTATCGATTATTTATTTAGATTCGTTTTTATCCCAATTTAAAAATGGAAAAACGAAACGCACATTTCAGACATATTTTATTGTATTTCCGAAAAGGCAGGAACGCACTGCAAGCACACAAGAAATTGTGTGCCATATATGGGGATCAAGTCTTGAAAGAAAGGCTTTATTTATTTATTTCGTTCCATACAGAATTACTGAAATCATACAATTTTTAATGACGCTGATGATGTAAAATCTCATTTAATTCAGTTTTTTGCTGGTAAAGATTAGAAGCTTTATGAACATGGAATTATGACATTGTCTGAAACATAGCAAAAGGTCATCGACAAAAACGGACAATACCTAATTTAATAAAGTCATACTTTCAAGTAAAAATTTTAAATTTTCATTCTTACTTAAAATCCGCAATCACTTAGTTGCCAACCCAATATAATACGAAAATAGGTAGGTAAGTGTAAGTACGTATTCGTCGCTACTCACCCAGAATACGTCCACCACTCTCAATAACTAAATGATACTGATCTTCCCCGCGTCTTAAACTCTTGTCGAGACACGCATCGATGACTAACACCATTATTGTATCCAGTTATGCGCCCCACCTGTCCCAGGGTGCAACATATATTTCGAGGACGTATTCATACGTCTTCCCCGTACGCGCTACTGTTTACGTTGGACGCATTTATACGCCCCCCTCTGGTTAACAGGTTAACCAGTACTTTAACTTTTTCTATTAACACATCTTGCGCAGGTGTTTTCCCGCCAAATTCTCACAGCGTCAGCAAAGTGCATTCAGAAAAATGCATTTCTGTAACACACGTTTTGTGTTCATGTATATCTGATGTTATCGTAAAAATAATATAAAACCCCTTTCGATAACAATTCACCAATAATTGGTAGAAGACGACTTTCGTCGTTACCCGCGCACGACTACCAATCCGTACAAAACCACTTTTGTCGTTATAATTCGTCGTTAATTATAATATCCACCACTTGAGCGTTCGACGTAAAGAACAATAAGATATACATATATTAGCTTGCCACATCGACACCGCCTATATTTAAAATTGGCAAGTATAACTCGATATCAGTTTTTATCACAGTATCTCCTATATCGAGTGACACTCGCTAATTTAATCAAAACAAAACAATTAATCAAAAGTAGAATTCGACTTTACTTCATTCATTGTTCACTTTGGAGGATATGTAGATGGAATCAATATTTACATTTTCCACTGTAAATTAATCAGTCGGGATGTACAGGGTGTTAATCTACCTATGGACTTAAATGAAATGGGGGGTTCTAGACGGTAAAATAAGACGAAAATCAAGAATGACGAAATTTTGTTAAACGCTTCGTTAATTAATTATTAGCAGTTAAAGATTGCCCCAAATCAGCCAATCCGCTGCAGCGCCGTCCGTTGGGCTCGCCGCGCACAGCCGAACCCAGGACCGTATCGACATGTATCACAACGCTTACCTTGTGGGGCGCAGGAAAACTTGTTTGTCGTGGATAATTCAAAATCAAAACTGCGGTCACTTTTCAAAATGTTGAATGACATTAAACCTGCTTACTCGCAAAATCCACAAGAGCATGTCAAATCTCGCCCATTGGGATTTTCGAGTAAAGAGGGTCAATGATCTCTTAAAGCAGATAGTACACTGCCCTAAAGTGAAGCACCCACACGCATTCAAATCGCGATTGTCCCGTCCGCGAATATTTATTGAATAATACACTCGCACCACGATTATCCCATCCGCAGTCTCCACAAAAAGGTACACAACACACGTGCACGAATCAGTCATAATTTACACCGCCACTATAATGTATTCTTTTCTCTCTTCATTTGCACTCTCACGACAACACCACACACGCGACACAAAATACACTCACAACTATATTTTATGTAAAATTAAATTTAAAAAAATGTTATTTAAAAGAAATTAACTATAACTAGAAACAATTTGAAAAAGCTTTTTTAATGAAGTCGAAAAATAATTCCCCTACTGAACAACAGCAGAACCAAATGACGACTGACGAATACGCCAGAAGAAGGATTTCTCTGCGATTGCGTTGGAGGACTGATATTCTTTTGTCATCGACTGCGTTCGATCGCCACCAGAGATCAGTCGCTAACGAAACTGTGTTGATGTGTGGTTTATTTTCTCGTCGTGTGATTTTATCGCTGAATTCATTACGAATGCGTGATACATGTGGATAGATAGATTTCAGAAATGTTTTCTTAGTTTTTCTTTTACTGTGTTTGAATTTGAATAATAGAAATATTACGAAGCAAATATTAATCGAAAAAACAGCTTTCTCTTTCTGAATTTCTCTTTCGTCATTTGGTTCTGCTGTTGTTCAGTAGGGGAATTATTTTTCGACTTCATTAAAAAAGCTTTTTCAAATTGTTTCTAGTTATAGTTAATTTCTTTTAAATAACATTTTTTTAAATTTAATTTTACATAAAATATAGTTGTGAGTGTATTTTGTGTCGCGTGTGTGGTGTTGTCGTGAGAGTGCAAAAGAAGAGAGAAAAGAATACATTATAGTGGCGGTGTAAATTATGACTGATTCGTGCACGTGTGTTGTGTACCTTTTTGTGGAGACTGCGGATGGAATACTCGTAGTGCGAGTGTATTATTCAATAAATATTCGCGGACGGGACAATCGCGATTTGAATGCGTGTGGGTGCTTCACTTTAGGGCAGTGTACTATCTGCTTTAAGAGATCATTGACCCTCTTTACTCGAAAATCCCAATGGGCGAGATTTGATATGCTCTTGTGGATTTTGCGAGTAAGCAGGTTTAATGTCATTCAACATTTTGAAAAGTGACTGAAGTTTTGATTTTGAATTATCCACGACAAACAAGTTTTCCTGCGCCCCACAAGGTAAGCGTTATAATACATGTCGATACGGTCCTGGGTTCGCCTGTGCGCGGCGAGTCCAACGGCCGGCGCTGCAGCCGGATTGGCAATCTTTAACTGCTAATAACTAATTAATGAAGCGTTTAACGAAATTTCGTCACTCTTGATTTTCGTCTTATTTCATCGTCTAGAACCCCCCATTTCATTTAAGTCCATAGGTAGATTAACACCCTGTATATTCAAAGTGAAAAATCTAAATTGGCCACTACAAGCAGAGAGAGCACAACCTGGATTGTTAACCGTTTCGATGCAAAAATAATGTGCTACACTTATTAATTTAACATCATTACGGCTATTACGGCATATGGGTGTACCTATCGCTATATCGAACCATGACTACATAGAGATACAAACAAAACTAAATTTATGGCCTTTTGATATACGACGCATAAAATCGAACTTGACTCTTGTACGCAGACTATTAAATAAAATTATGTCTTCTGAACTCTTATCTCTGTATAGTCTGGTAACACATAGATCAGCTTCCAGAACACGCAATATCCTCTTCTTACCATACTATCTACGGAATGCAAAATTGTATTAATCGTACAATAATGCATGTTAACAACCTTTCCGATTGATTACACTTCTTCTCACCGTATGTCACCTTTTTAAATCAATTCAATTCAGTGTTAATTCAATTACTGTAAATCACATAATGTATACAAAGAGGAACAAAACTCGTTAAATAAACAATAAACAATAAACAATAAATAAATAAATAAATTATGTTGGAGATAAAATATGTCCTAATTAATAAATAAAAATTAATCTCCTAGAAGAAATATTTATGCGAGGTCGAGCTATGAGCTGAAGAGGTTCTAGGTCTAGTGTTTTACCCTTACCACGCTGCGTGTCAGAATTAGAGGACCCTAACGAACTGTGTCCATTAGTTTCTTCTATTTATTCGAGTCTTGCTTCTCGTTGCGTAGAGATCGGATACAAAAAGGACATACCTTCCTTTAGAAATAAAGTTTAATAAATCCATAAAAAGTTATCTTTATTTCTTCCTTTTTAATCCATAATTTCCAATAAATTATTTAATTAAGACTGACGTCTGCAATATTTACTTTCACACTTAATACGAATATATAGGATGGTTCATAAATAGGTCGGCACGGTATTTGAACTTTTTTTAATAAATTAAAAAAATGTTTTAAATAAAAGTTCATTAATGCTAAATGAAGAATCTGCAGATGCAAACAAATTTCAGAGAACTTAATTTAATTAAGAAATGGAGTCATTTTGTATTTTTAACTACCAGATTTATTTAAATAATTTTCAACGAAATTTAGTGTTAGGTATTTGAAACGTAATGCTCATGAAGTTTATTACATTTTAAGCCAATATCCTGTTAAAATCTGACTATAAATAAAAGATATGACTTGTGATTTTTCAAGGGCAAACGTACACATCGTTGTAGGTAAACAGACGAATTTAACGACCTATAATAAAGCGACTTTTAGTTAATCTTCGATCTCGATCTCAGATCGAAATCATGAATTTTCGAAACTACATTTACCTCTTTTATAAATACGTATAACATATAAATCTTTTATAAAAATATATAAAACAGATAATGCAATATAACATATTACGTATCATTAGTTCTAACAGAAATTAAATAAGGTATTCATATGCTAAGTATATTTTAATACATTTATTAATTGCAACACGTTCGAAGCTTACGTCATACCGATACTGATAGCAAAAGCGTTAAAAAGATATCACATATTTTTCAGCTTGTAAAAAATAATCAATCAAAATTAACTGAATATTTTCATCGCTAAGTCATTTAATTACATAACAGTGAGAAATATTTATTATGAAGATCGTTTTTGTCGCAATACAGTAGGTAAAATGAACTACAATAATTTTGAAAATTTATTGCTAAAAATTTATTTATTTCATAATTTATTTTATAATTTAAAACTCTCATTGTACCAAAGTCTAAGTTCCATTTTAATTGTTATTTCGACTTGTGAAATTAAATATTATCGAATATGAGCTACAGAAGTAGATTAATTGATTAGGACACATTTTTTATTAAATTCGACTGCAAATGGTGTTGCTTCGCTCCATTTTTAATAAGTACTTTTCTGGGCAGTTCCGAGATTTTTCAATTATTTAATATAGCTTAAAAGTGGTTGGTGATTATAATTTAATGAAATCAAATGGAAACGGATTACTCTATCTATAGTAGAGACTTTCTTATCCGAAGTGTCAAATAAGGGAATTTTCAGATAATACAACATTAACTGTTTATTGCATTAAATTTCATTTATTTTAAAATAAATCAACAAAATTGACAGTTTATTTCAACATTTAAGCATGTCGTGTCTGTCCGGTCGCTAAATCACATAAATTCCTCAACATAAATAGATAATTATACGGATAGAAGATTATACGAATCTGTGATTCAAATATAGAAATCTGCTGTATAACATTTTAGTGCTTTGAAATTGGCGCAGTATCAAAATAGAAAATATTTATAATTATCAAATAAAGCTACTGAAAATATAGCAAGGCAAAGGAGTTAAATGGTCGTACGTACAAAATTTCCTGTCAATCTAGGCTAAATTGAAGGCTCAATCGCTGAATTCTTTAGAAAACCATCAGTCAGTTATTTCAATCTATCTTAATATTAATTCACTAATGTTCCCAACAAAGTTCCCGGCTTCTTTTGCTATCGATTCAGTAACAATAGTACCTCTGTATTACAAAAAGTGTTAACTATACGTAAATAAAACTCAAAATCTTAAATCTTACATTGATAAGCTATAATTAAAACGAAAACAAAAAGTATAATAAGGTAATATCGGTAATGGGGTTTAAAACTAAATAAAATAAACTCTTATTTAACACCTAACCGAATGAGGAGATCCCCCACTTTTTCCACAATAAAGGCGTTGCCATTGATTCTACGAGGATAAGTCAACTATTATTCGCAACGTGGTTAAAAATTTAATTGTAATACAAACAGGAAATGTACATGTACATTATTTTTCAACATAGTCCCCTTGCTTTTCAATGCACTTGGTCCATCGTTGCCCAAGCTTCCTAAAACCATAATAAAAGTAGGTTTTTGGTTGAGCTACGAGCCAAGAATGCACCGCTTTCACTGCTTCATCCGAGGCAAATCTACGGCATCTTAACACTTTGCCGTCCGGCGTCCCACAGTGGTGTTGTTCGTGAAGTATCGCTCGACGGCCGGCGACACCACAGTGGTGTTTTGCGCAAAAAAATGGCCGGCGACAGCACATTAGTATCGCTTGCATTTTGTTGATGATCTGTGGGGTTTTGTTACCAATTTACTTAAATGGAATAAGTTATATACGTTACCAGTTAGTATTCATTTCCGAAAGCAATAAACGAAAACGAAGAAGCTGCGTTGTATGTACCAAAAACAAGAAAAGAAAAACAACAAATTTGATATGCAAGTCGTGTGGAGTTGCATTACATGTTGGTGATTGTTTTGCTTCGTATCATTTAAAACAGAAATACTAAATGTGTACCAAAGAAAATGTAAATAAAGAAATATATAAAACAAAGAAATTTTACATTTATTTACATATGTACATTTTTTGAATTGAATTTTGATTGAAAACTCGTGAGAACTACCGATGAGATTAGTAAAACTTGAAATTTATCATCTCCCAATCTCCTCAAAAACAGCCGGCGACAAGCGAAGAAATGGTTACAAACGGGCCGGACGGCAAAGTGTTAATAACTCTTTGAGTGGACCAAACAAGCGGAAGTCTGATGGGGCAAGGTCAGGACTATACGGAGGATGAGCCTTCAGAGCATAAAAGACAGATCACTAAACGTTGCTCTTCTTTGATGCAAACACAGAGCGGAGCAGCCATGGTTAATGGCACGATAGCGTCAATGAAATTAACCTAGCAGAATCTAACTTATGCAGACGTAACAGCAATTAGTTAGTCTTGAACTAGTGTGGTTCACAGTTCATCAAATGCATTTTCTGCTTTTTCAAAGTACAATATTTAATAAATTCTTAATACGCGATGAACAGTGATCGGTTAGGTGTAGCACCTTGCGATTAGCTACTAAACTCCCAGTCGGTGAAGTGTTTAAATGTTTTAATTCTTTATTATATGACACGAGGAAGGTGTAACTCTAGCCGAACTTCATGAGCTTTGTCATGAGACTGACAAATGCAATGATTGAAATTCCCAGGAAGGAAGAAGAAAGGACCCGTTCGGGTCCTTTAGCTCTTCACGTTTTCTTACTTTCTAAATTACCAGATGTGGCTTGATTTTCTTGAAAGAAACCCATCAGAAAGTACGTTAAGAGAAAGCTGGTTTTTCGGTTATTTTTTGCTTTGTAATTGTTAAAGGACAACAGTATACATTGTCGTGTCGCATCTCCGACGTTTGGAACCCTTGACGTTGGTGGGGCCAATATAAACAGTTTTGAGGGCTGCAACAGGCTAACCGTCCATTTTTCTTTGACTCTCTAGTTTCGTTCTAGGCATCGGGCAAAACGCATTCACTCTACTGTATTACGGCTTTTCTCTTATATTCTATTTCTCAATTAAATCATTATTTTCTAAATACCTGTAAACTGTGTTTAATTTCAACCTTAAATCTACAACAGTAATATTTCTGTATTCAAATTCTAACAGGTCAATATTACACGTTTGTATAAAATCCGAATTTAGTCGGATCACGTTCCTTGGCGGTAAAAACGAAAAGAGAAAAATGGTACAGAAAAATCCCAGAATCCTCTGCAAAGATTTCCAACGATTCCACCAGGCGTGTCCATCGGAGCAGCCATCGAATACCCAGTCGGACGAGTATCCAATATGCAAAGTGGGCACGCGTTTCAGGCACCATCGGCGTAACTTACCGGCATATCGTTGCTCGTGACGGGCCTTTCGAGGGCGCGAGCTGCTACTCCGTGCAGAAGAGAGTGTACAGAGCTGATAGGGGCCACCATTACCCGTCCCCGTGTCCGAGCAGCCCCGTACAAGCTCGTGCAACCCCTGTGTACAATCTCGGTGCGGCCAGCGGACCAATCGAGAGCTCCGGAGCCGTTTCATTGTCTGGCTCATCGGTCGCGTTCGATCGGGCCTTCCATGGGAAGCTGCTGTCCGACGCTAATTAACCCCTTGGCGATGGATTTCGTATTTCATACGAAACAAAAATTCGTGCACAGTATAGAATCACTAATGGGTAAGGAAAAGATCATTTATCTATATGGGAAATTTCTAATTTTATTATTTAGTAGAATGAGATGATAGTAGGACTCAGGTGTGAATAAAATAACAGTGAAGTTCTTAAAGATTATTAATTTATGTATTAACACTATGCCGTCCAGCGACACCACAGTGGTGTTTCGCGTAAAGAAGTGGCCGGCGACAGCACATTAGTATCGTTTGCATTCCGTTGATGATCTGTGGGGTTTTGTTGCTAATTTACTTAAATGGAATAAGTTATATACGTCACCAGTTAGTATTCATTTCCGAAAGCAATAAACGAAAACGAAGAAGTTGCGTTGTATGTACCAAAAACAAGAAAAGAAAAACAACAAATTTGATATGCAGGTCGTGTGGAGTTGCATTACATGTTGGTGATTGTTTTGCTTCGTATCATTTAAAAGAGAAATACTAAATAAGTACCAAAGAAAATGTAAATAAAGAAATATATAAAACAAAGAAATTTTACATTTATTTACATATGTACATTTTTTCAATTGAATTTTGATTGAAAACTCGTGAGAACTACCGATGAGATTAGTAAAACTTGAAATTTATCATCTCCCAATCTCCCCAAAAACAGCCGGCGACAAGCGAAGTAACACGATCAGTTCTGCCGGCGTCAAGCGAAGAAATGGTTACAAACGGGCGGCCGGACAGCAGTGTTAATATATTTAAAATAGTAACAACTTAATAGTATATAAACGATTTTTCAACTCAGCAACTGCGACATTCTTAATTCTTTCACAATCACATTCTTTCTGCCTCGCGCTCACATTTTCCCCGTCATATATTCTTTTAAACACTCGTTTCTTTTCTTTCTAATTGTCAACCTTTCTCACTGGATGCATTCGGTCACGTTCACCCAAAATTCTTCAGTTGTGACATTTCCTCAAGTTCTTTTTATGATGTAGATACCCATTAAGGAAGGATTTTTTGATATTCCACCCGTAAGGGTTTAAATAGGGATTGAAAGGTTGTTTGAAAATCCGCCGCTTTTGAAGCAACCACTTTAAAAGCTGGTATTTAGATTTTTGGTTAGAAATAAAGAAATACGTTTTTCAACGTTTTCGGAAAATCAACCCTCAAGGGGCTAAAATAAGGGATGAAAGTTTGTTTGAAAATTCGCCGGTTTTGAAACAAACACTATAAAAAGAAACGCTATAAAAAATATTATAAATATATTCACTTGTATTGGCAAGTTTCAACATGTCATTACTTTGTTAATAAAACTATATCAATTTCGTTTAATTTAAAACGCAACAAAACTTCTTTGCAACGTGGGTCTATTTATTCTCTGAAATCCTGTACCTTAAAGAGTTAAGGGAACCTTTTCATTACATATAGCAGAGATATTGCAGCGAATCAATGGCGGCATGTTTGAGCCGCTCGAATTTGCCGAAGAAAATTTATTCGCCGGTTCTGGGCACCTAGGTCTAATAAAACTATATCAATTTTGTTTAATTTAAAACGCAACAAAATTTCTTTGTAACGTAGGTCTATTTATTCTTTGAAATCCTGTACCTTAAAGAGTTAAGGGAACCGTTCCATTACACATAGCCGAGATATTGCAGCGAATCAATGGCGGCATGTTTGAGCCGCTCGAATTTGCCGAAGAAAATTTATTCGCCGGTTCTGGGCACCTAGGTCTAATAAAACTATACCAATTTTGTTTAATTTAAAACGCAACAAAATTTATTTGCAACGTGGGTCTATTTATTTTCTGAAATCCTGTGTCTCAAAGAGTTAAGGGAACCGTTTCTTCGCACATAGCCGAGATTTTACAGCGAATTAATAGCGGTATGTTTGAGCCGCTCGAATCCGCCGAAGAGAATTTACTCGCCGGTTCTGGGCACCTAGGTCTAATAAAACTATACCAATTTTGTTTAATTTAAAACGCAACAAAATTTCTTTGCAACGTAGGTCTATTTATTCTTTGAAATCCTGCACCTTAAACAGTTAAGAGAACCGTTTTATTACATATAGCCGAGATATTGCAGCGAATCAATGGCGGCATGTTTGAGCCGCTCGAATTTGCCGAAGAAAATTTATTCGCCGGTTCTGGGCACCTAGGTCTAATAAAACTATACCAATTTTGTTTAATTTAAAACGCAACAAAATTTATTTGCAACGTGGGTCTATTTATTTTCTGAAATCCTGTGTCTCAAAGAGTTAAGGGAACCGTTTCTTCGCACATAGCCGAGATTTTACAGCGAATTAATAGCGGTATGTTTGAGCCGCTCGAATCCGCCGAAGAGAATTTACTCGCCGGTTCTGGGCACCTAGGTCTAATAAAACTATACCAATTTTGTTTAATTTAAAACGCAACAAAATTTCTTTGCAACGTAGGTCTATTTATTCTTTGAAATCCTGCACCTTAAACAGTTAAGAGAACCGTTTTATTACATATAGCCGAGATATTGCAGCGAATCAATGGCGGCATGTTTGAGCCGCTCGAATCCGCCGAAGAGAATTTACTCGCCGGGATTGGTGTTTGCTGGCGAAGACGTGGGTGCCCGGGATAGGAGAGGAAATATTGCACGGGGGTTGTTTACGTTTCGCGTGTTTTGTTTATCGATTCGTGGAGGAACGCCGGAGTCCCTGGGGATGAAAGGTCACGGATGAAACGAGCTTGCGCTCGAAAGGGGAGGCTTTCGCCGGGAGAACGGCAGGAAATTATAATCCGTTTAGAATGTTTTTCTTCGTACAGGCGGAGGACCTTTGAATCCCTAAGAGGATCGCTGTTCGTTGCTCGACATGTTAACAAAATCACACCCCTTCAAGTATCCACGCCGCTACCTCACCCTCTGATGCGACAAGATGTTTCCGTTCTTTGATGTTTAATTAATTGCCATACTCATGCTACGTTTGCGGGTAGATCAAAGAGACATGTTTCAGACAACCACAGTGATTTGGAAAATTGATGGAATATTTCTTTTTTATTTTGTTGAAATGAAATCGTCAACTATAAACTGAAATTGCGAAACAGCTGCTTCCATATTTATATATTCGAAAATATGTATACCTATTTGATTAGAAACAAATGAATCACTGCGATTGCCTTGAACAAAAGTAAAAAATAAAACATTACAATTTCACTTATGGTTGCTTTTTCATGTGTTATATCTATTATAAATTTCAAATGTATGTTTATATTAATCACTAATTATTAATTACTTCCAAATTATACAGGAATACAGTTCTGAAATTCTAAGTTTGACTCAAAACAGGAATTTCTTCAGATTTAATTAGATTTTTTAATTCTTTATTAACATCTACCTTTTATATGTCTGAAATACTTTCGTCATTTTAACCATCCGCGGGCACACATGATTTTCACACCTTTCATGGGCATACTAGGTCCACTTGACTCGCAACTATTCTTTTTCTAACTGTTTCAAAGTTTCAAAGAAATACGATTGAATGCACGATGATTGTCCTTGACGAACCGTGTGACGAACATCATTCGACGTTTTTCGAATAACGAAAGCACGAAATACGTGATCGAAGAAGCTCGAAACGAACTCGTGAACTAAACACGTCGTATCAAAGCGGCGAACTATCGAGATAACGGATAGTCGACGGTAGCCGACAAGCAATTGAATCAAGATTCGATTCCAGATAATCATCACTGATTGTTGAGTAACCAAGATTTTTAACCCAGTTTCATGGAAATCTTAGACGAAGCGTATCTTTCCAGTGCACGAGTCGTTGCGTGTTCGCTTGACCGCTATTAAATCACGAACGACACGGTTGTTACGGTGCAAAATTCTTAACGTGGTCGCTTCGACGTCTGCAACCTTCTTGATCGTTATTAAGAAATAATTTCCGGAAAACGATAAAGCGAAAGCGATGGGGAATTGTGAGAATTACACGACGAATTAACGTTAACCAGTCAGCTGTGGCGCACTTTTGGGAGCGTGCATATAGTCGTTAAACACAGAGTAAGTCTCGCCTGTTAAACTAATAGATCCAAAAAATCGGGGTTATTTCATAAAACGAACAATTTACTCACTAATATTTATTCATTTACTTAACACAAACATATACTATTGGGTTGGCAACTAAGTGATTGCGGATTTGAAATAAAAATGAAAATTAAAAATTTTTACTTGAAAATATGACTTTATTAAATTAGGTATTGTCCGTTTTTGTTGATGACCTTGTGCCATCTTTCAGACAGTGTCATAATTCGATGTTCATAAAAACTGAAATGAACGAGATTTTAAATCATCAGCGTCATTAAAAATATTATCATTTAAATAGTTCTGCATGAAACGAAATAAATAAATAAATCCTTTCTTTCAAGGCTTTATTCCCATATACGGCTCATAACTTCTTGTATGCTTGCGATGCGTTCCTGCTTTACCGGAAATAATACAATAAAATTTGTGTGAAATGCGTGTTTTACTCTTCCATTTTTAAATTGAGATAAAAACGAAGCTAAATAAATAATCGATACAATCTTCTTACTAACTAAAGGTGGGAATTCAAACAACAAGAAAACAATATAGGTTAGGTGCTTTGAACACGTTGACAAAATGAAAGAATGTATTAAAATCATCTATTGACAAAATTCGCAATCATTTAGTTGCCAACCCAATATATACATAATAAAGGGGAACTTCAGAACAGATTAAATGTTTATAAAAGTTAAAAGTTCAGACTGCTTCTCTCGAATGGTATTCACGAAAACAAGGACCGACACACAGTGGCACTTTGCATGTCGCACATTGATACCATACTAATCTTTTTTTTATAGCAAAGTGCACACCTTCGTGATGGATTATTTGTTATTACAGAATTCGACGGTATACAGTGGCTCCAAAAAGTGTTCGTATACTATGTCACAAATGAATTCGTTTAACCCTTAAATTCTGAGTTTGACAGAAGTATTTGATAAAACTTTGTGGCTATGTAAATCGTAATATTATACGTATGAATTAATATCTTATTTTCATCTAAATGCGATTTTAAAGGGGTGAAATCAACATTGAAGTTTCTGAGTTTTCTCTCACTTTTTTAAGATAATTTTGTAATGACATTTGATGAAGCAAAATCTTTCAAATCGAAAATGTTTAATTTTTAATACTCTATCGTCCTGTAATAAAAAAAGAGAACACAAAAGCTTATATTCAAAGCGTGAAAAATCGGTGAAACTTTGAGATTCGTTATCAGCCCCCTTAAAAGATATTTTGTCACCAGAAAAATTGCTCCATGCAGGACACACCATGCTTTGTACACACATAAAGTTTCATTGAAATCAGAATTTTGAAGTAGATGAATTTCCTTATAATACAGTGTACGAATACTTTTTGTTCTATACTTGTTGGCTCTATTAGTTGTTTTCGTCAAATACATATATGAGTTTCTCGACCAAATTTGTGGTTTACGCAGAACGTATAAATGCGGCGGTAGTCCGCAAAGGGTTAATAGGCTTCCGGTCGGTAACGTGTTAATTATTACAGCTCCGCGTCTTGTTTTGTTTTTCTTTTCTTTCGGGACCCGTTAGTATCGTTAATATCCGATAATAGATATCGCGTATAGATAAATAACGATTGTGTTGGACGGTCAGTAGACGGTGGTCGCGCAGAAGAGAAGGATCATCAGAGATCGCAGGGCCGCGGAATCCAATAAAAATCAAGAAACGGTGAAAGTATCTGCCAACAGCGGAAGGAAAATGTGGGCGATTCCTTTCGCTTTAACCCTCGCTCTGTATATGACATCCACCTTCGTCCATGGTAAGTCAAATCTATAAAGAGCCGTTGATTACGTCCCGATAAACTGTGCTTTGTGTCTGTAGTATCAATCATCTTGTATCTACAACAATGATACGCGTTCATAGAATCTTCCGTTTCTTTGAAATCCGTGGCTATTCTTGGACTACAGATCTTTATGCATATCTACTAGGTTTTGGAATCTGAACAAAAATTTGCTCTATCCTCTAAATATTAGGACAACCATTTAGCTTTAACTGTTTGTGCAATTTTCGTTTTGTGCAATCGTATATTTATAATTAATATTATCGTACATTTTCAAGAAACACTTAGTTTATCGATTCTAATCTTAGTATTCGTTAGTGATAGAAATAATGAAAAAATGAGTAGAATAGATCATTTTTAAAGAAACTCTACTTTCTTTTTTCATTAACTTCTTTTGGATAAAATATTGTATGCGTTTATGGTTGCCAGACAAGACGATTTCATAAGTGAAACTTCCTGCATAAAACGGAAAACGATAAAATTGGAATTTTTGAAATAGGTTTTGGACACGTGTAACGATTAGATTGTGTATGGTATTTCTGTGATTGTGTAATAAAACATCATACGTTATATGCTTTCACTGCGAAGATGTTGCAGTTTGAGGTTATGAGTATTAGTTCATTTTATCAGCCATACATTATCAGTAATGTGAAAGGAAAACGCTTTTCTTTGATTTCACATTTATTATTTACGTTGTTCTTGTATCTGGAAACTGAAAAATATCATTTAAGATTATAAACAAAATGAAAAAATGGTTTCTGGTGTATGCGACATGAATTATCTGACTTAAAAAAATAGGTGACAATATACTTGCAAATTGAAATTTCAGTTCAATATTCAGTATGTTTACCATTGCTTCTTATGATTTCAAAAATCTACCGGAGACTCGACTTATATAATCAATGAAGATAAGAATTCTAGATCTTACTCCACGCTAACTTTACGATATTAATAAGATTGGATCGATCTCTCTGTTGCTTTTCACCGCTATAAATTTGCCTCGAAAGTCACCTCCAGATATTTTCTGCGATATTTAAATCAGCAGATAACGCTGGCCATGACAGAACTTCAATATTTTTATTGAGAAGCCACTCTTGCACAACTCCTACTGTGTGCATTGTCGCATCGTCACGTTGGAAAATTCAACTTCTGTGTTCCATAATACTATCAATTTTATCGATAGTGTTCTCTTAAATATCTACATATGTGCCCATAATTATGAAAGTGGTTTAAGTCATATATTTCTTGTTTTGAGGTATTTAATGGATTACATTTGAATAAGTTAAAAAATATTTTTATATTATGCAATATTTTAATTTAGAATTTTATCAGTCTTGATTAATGAAAGTTTATTAAGAATGTGAAATTTTGTGTGAATCTCATACGGAAATGTTGTTTTTAAAGTTTGAATTGACTTAGACCATTTTCAAAATTAACTGAATGGCCTATAAATGACTTAAAGCGATAAAAAACTATAAGTTTTATTAGAAACAATAATTTTAATAAAATAATTCATGAACATTTATTAATTACTTTTGTAAAGTAATCCATTTTTATCATTTTAGGCTTTTATCATTATGAGTTTTGAGATTCTTAAAATGTTCCTGCAAAACTGGAGGGATGCAGGGTGGTAGTAAACACATAATATCTTCGTTTTTCTTTCGTTACTTGTCTAGTGGTGGTGTATAATGGAAGTAATTTAATATTTCCGTATATTTTTGGTCAACATGGCAAAATGGCTAACACAATGTAACGATTTATTTTTTCAACGGTTCAAATAATGTGTTACCATCATTATCATTATTATTGTCGACTGATTTGTAATAACTAACAAATTCAAATTTTTCAAATTTTTTACTTAGACCACTTTTATAATTAACACTAAATGAATTACGTATAATGTTGAAATAGCAACCATTATCTAATCCTTCATTTTTTACAATATCCTGAAAATTACATTGAATTAATTTAGTTTAAAGTAATATAATGTGAAATAACTGATAAACTCGCTTTTTTTTTTAATTTTGACTTAGACCACTTTCATAATTATGAGCACACATTTCCCCGCATCTTGTTACCCATCCATTATTAGCTCTTGGCCAACCGGATGGGGAGATCCTCCATTTTTTCCTCGATAAAACGCTTTCTATTTGCTTTTTTTATTGATTGGTCTTGAACTAGTGATGAATTTATTAAAAATTGTACTTTGGAAATGCAGAAAATGCATTTGATGAACTGTGAACAATACTAGTTCAAGACCAGCTAATAACAAAAGCAAATAGAATCAATTGCAGCGCTTTATTAAGGAAAAAATGGGAGATCTCCTCATTCGGACGGCTAAGTGTCAATAAATGAATGGTTTCGAAATACCGGTTTATGATATACGTGACGTCGATAAAGAATTTTTTCTTCTTTTCACAAATCGTGGTAATAATATGCATAACCGTTCAGTTTGTCTAAATTGAACTTCTTTTCGTCCGAAAAAATTATGCCAAAATTATGACATTTGTTAGCCTATGGATATTCGACTAAATGCGTGTCGAGCTTTATCACTTTATCGACCTATCGTGGCTCAACTTATTACATACCCATTCTCGATCAGTTCATTTTGGCGCGGACCCATCATTAACCCTTTCGCTACTACGGGTGACTATAGTCACCCTATCATCTACCATAAAAATGGAGCCAAAAGTCAAGTTTTATCTGTGTTTTGAGGAGTTTCATACAAAATATGATTATTAAAAGGTTATCGGTCAACATTATGTTATAATTATAGTTACTATTTTGTTGTATAATATAAAAATATTAATCGTATTATTGAATTAAAAATCTGTTCATAGAAAAATTATGAACATGAATTTTGAAAGAATCATTTTGCTTCTAAAAGTTAAAAAGTCGTTTCTGAGACAAAAGTCTTGGTCTTGAATGCTGAAGACTATCTGCGTTTAATGTTCGCACTTTCGGCATACAAGATTCCGTTCCACACAAGACACTCCGCGGTCGAGGCCCGCCGTAGCGAAAGGGTTAATGGATCGATTACGATGATTTTCTTCGCGTAATTAATAGTTTAACATTTCTTTACAGCATATACATGATATCACACAAAATAGTCACCTTCGTGTAAGGAAACATTACAAAATTTATAGACTGAGCGTCCAGAAAAAGTCGATTAATAGGTTTCCGGATCGGTAAAGTGTTAAGATGATTTTCTTTTAACACATTGTAGGCGGAAAACGCGTAAACTCGTTTGTCACCTCTTACAATTAGTACTGAAGCGCGGGAGACGACAAAACTCGTTTTTTCTTGACTGTGAAAGAGTGTTTTTTTTTCAGTTTCACCTACGCTAAAGTAATTTTGTTAATAAAAAAAACAGAATAATATATTTTATAGATAAAAAATAAATAGAGCACTCTTTATCAAGAAATATACTCAAAGTTTCTCTAAAAAACATCAATTAGTTCAAAAGATATAACTATTTTACGCAAAGGCTATTTTCATGCGAAAAAGTCTAAAAAATGCCCAATTTAATTACTTTTTACGCTTTATATGCGATATACATTTGATCACACATCTGATAGTCGAAATAGAAGTCGTTAGTCTAATTTCTTGTTTAATTTTTGTTTTGCAGACGTCCCCGTTTTTGCAGAATTTGAAACAATACGAATAAAGAAACCAATCTTTTCTCTTTATCTGTTGTGGCCATTTTTGCTCTTCCTTTATATATTGTTTTCCATAATTTTTAGAATCCTTGATAAAGTTATTAATCACTTCTATTAATTTTCCTTGCAATTTCATGATTTGAATATCCTTTTTCTCTTAAAGCTTTATCTTAGTTGGTGTAGTTCTGCAACCCATAATAGCAAAATGGTAATAATAATAAAAAAATGTAACGAATATAAGATTCTTACTCAAATTTCGGAGCTATTTCTAAACCGTACGTTTGTGGATAACTATTGAATAAGCGAGAATAAAGAAGTAAGGCATGTGCGAACATGTAAATTATTACTGTGGCAACAAGATTGTTATAATTCTCGGAAACATTCACAAAAATAGAAACAAACGCTATCTGATAATCCATATAATACGCTTACCTAACTTATAGTACGAAAACATCGCATAAAGCTTTTTTCCAATAATCCAAACACTCATATCTTTGACTGAGGCTATTCAGGTGAACTGTGCTGTACATATCTTTGATCTTGCACACGATTTTATGGTAGCTTAATGAATGTAGATAATATACAAATCGTTTTTTTAAAACGGTAATTGTACTTAATGCTTTGTTCTCATTTATCATAACAAAATTGTAAATACCTTACGCAAACAGATATTTTCTTATTTTTAATTAATATAACTCTTTTAATCAAAGACTTATACCATTTGCATTGAAAAATAGTTGTCATCGAACTATAATATATTTTAAAATATGATCTCACTTTCAAAGTGTAATCTTTAGGCTTTACAAAGTCAGATAACGTATTTTATATCGTTTCTTGATTTACAGTAAGAAATAATCAAGGTTATATTGTGACTTAATTCATGCGTTTGTTTTAATGCCGTCTTATTTATAAATACTTACCTAATTTATTGTAATTTAAAACATGAAAATTAAAACGGTAAGAAACCATCCAATGTTATTTCAAAGCAAGTAAACATAAAATAAAGGGAAACACGTTAAAAAAAAAAGATTCAAATAGAAATTTCGTATCATAAAACAGCATTCGGAATGTCCAAAGTGCGATCGAAATGTATGTAAATTATTTAATTAAAAAATGCATATTACTTGGTATCTGTAAATGTATGAAAGGAAAGGATTTTATATACATCATTAAGTACATATATATATATATATTTTTTCTTACGATGATACGCATTTGCATAAATTCTACGTTTTGTATCTTCCTATCAAAATGTATTCTATTTATTCCGACTAATCTTAATTCGCGAAATTTTTAATAAAACGATCGAAAGATATTTCGATTTACAATCGAAGAATTTTATACAACAATTGATCGTTTCAAAAATGAGGATATTTCCGAATTTAGACAAATGTTTTAAAACATGTGAAATCAAACTGTTCTCTGTTTACCTATGTCCAATGGTTGTAAAAGGTATTTGTATAAACTTGAGTATATCATCCATTTTATATTGTTAACCCTTTTCGCTCGAGAGGTGACTATTAGTCACCAAATGATAGTTTTGCAAATTTTCAAATTTTAGTTAGTTTGATTACTAATCAGACTCAGGGGTTAAACACTCATATATGTAAATTTTGGTATATCGCTTAACCAAACTAAATGATGTTTAATATAGGTAAAAATAGGACTAACAGTTACCTTTCGAGTGCAAGGGGTTAATAAATGTATCCTTAATCGAAAATTAGAATTTTTATTTTTAAACGGTTCTCATATTAGACACTAAACTAAACTAACTTAACCCTTTGCACTCGGCTGTCCCCTCTCATGGGACATCGTAATCCTAGCATATGATAGTTTCGCAAATTTTCAGACGTTAGTTCAGACCCGAACGTTAAATACTTATATATGTAAATTTTAATATACGACTTAACTAAACTAAATTAAGTTTAATATGCGTGTATCATAGTAAATATTTCGAATTATAGAATTCTTAAAGTTAGTATTGTTAAACAACTAACAGTCACCTCTCGAGTGCAAAGGGTTAGCTGAACTAAATGACGTTTAGTATAGGCGAATCTTAGTAAGTATTTCGAATCTGAACATTTTGGAAGTTAGTATCATTAGACGACTAATGGACATCTCTCGAATGCCAAGGGTTAATCAAACTCAGTGTTCGATTCTTGTAACACCATATTACATGCAGCCGTAAGAAACTAAATAAGTTCTTACATATCATTAAGTGATTCAAAATTTATTATACTATACTATACTATAGTCTTTATCCTTATTAATTAATAGGTAAATATGAAACTAAAAGTTATTGTGTACAAATATCTTGTGCAGTCATCGTTACCTTAATTTCCTCGAACCGAGAATCTCAGTTACTCTTTGCTCATTTACATATACAATTAACAGTATAAGTATTTGTTCAGTTATCGTATTCGGTACAATATATAAGTGAAGGAGAAAAAATACAAAAGTGGACAAAAGTTTAAGACGAAAGGAGAATATAGAAAATAGTTTTATGGTCTGCAAATATTGTCTGTACATCCATCTTTATTGTTATTACGATAGAACACTATTTATTGAATAACACGGAATGCAAATGTTTATCATGCTGTTGCTTATAAATTAGTTAATTTAATTTTCTTGACTCTTTGGTCTTAAACTTTTGTCCACTACGTAAAGTTTATATGAAAAATACAAACGTTAATCTTTACTAATATAGAATAAGTTAATATTTCTAGAAATCGTTGATCGCAATTGCATGTATGTATTTTTCTTTATTATTGTATACCCTATGCACGATAGGTGTACTGACACTTATGTGTTCGACTGTACATGTATCTTAGCTTTCCCAAAAATTGAAAATTCAATTATTTTTTCCATTTATTCGTAAATATATCGTATTTTTTTCACCATCGTCTTCGATTATTGGTGAATCAATGTTCTCGCATTTCAGGAGAAAACACAGTCACTCAAATTCCCGATCCAGAGGCAGAATGGCTGTCGCTGTGGCAATACAGCTTGGTTGGCCGTATAGTGAACGGTACGAAGGCGGAAATGAGACAGTTTCCTTATCAAGTATGTTTTCACAAGATACACATTTCCGTAGTTCGAGTGGATATAGTTGTACGGTAACAGCGGATTACGTGATCTGTCGCGAGTAAAAGTTAATCGTATTTTCTTGGAAATGCTTCCGTAGGTGTCTCTGAGGAGGAGCTATAATTCTAGGCACTTCTGCGGAGCTTCTTTGATACACACTAAATATGTCTTAACAGCTGCGCACTGTGTAGTCGAGTGAGTAATTCCGTAAATATTACAAATTCGCTTTAACCCTTTGCACTCCAAATTATTTTTTCAGGTAGTTATTGGAAAACTACCTAGTATTTTAGGTGCTTTATTTGAAATTTACTTCATAGGACAATTCCACTGAGTGGTACTTATTTTTTTTGTTAATTATATTAAACATAGCTCTCAAGCTTTGTTGTAACTTATATTTATTTAATTTCGTCGACTATTTATATTTATTTAATAAATATAATTAACTTATATTTATTTAATTTCGTCGACTATTTATATTTATTTAATAAATATAATCAACTTATATTTATTTAATTTCGGTCTTAAACTTTTTGTCCGCTATTGCATTTAAAATGGCACTTTAAAATTGTCGAATGTGACTCGAAGTCAGACAAAGGAGTGTAAAGGGTTAACGATTTCAACGACTCGGTCAGTAATAGGGTAAAGTTGCCTAATATGAGGACCTCACCTAATATGAGACTCTAGCATATCTTATTTATAGATAAGAAAAGGCAATTCTAGAATTATAATTAATAGAAAATATATAGAAAATGATACTTTGATAAATGAAAATGATGGATGTATTATTCTAAACGATGATAAAAATTCTGAAGGAAATTATGACACAGAATGCTTGTTTTGCAGAGGCCTTTACTCTTCAGAGATACGTGGTGAACAATAGATTACATGTACAATAGCGGACAAAAGTTTAAGACCAAAGAGTCAACGAAAATAAATTAATTAATTTATAAGAAATCGCATTACATTCTGTGCTAATCAATAAACAGTGTTCTACCATAACAACAGTAAAAATTAATATACAGACAATACTTACAATCCATAAATCTAAGTTTTACATTGTTCTCTCGTCTTAAACTTTTGTCCGCTGCTGTATAAAGTGTTATTGATGGGCCCACCAAGACTGCGGTGCTGAACAGACAAAGTTTGTGCGTTCGTGTGTGAGAAAACCCAAAAGAAATAAATTTCGCGACAAAACCAAACTGGGTCTCATATTAGGAACCTATTTTTCAATTCTGTGAATTTGCATCATTTTAGTTTTTATTTCATTACCAAAAAAAATGGATTTTTTTAAACAATGTTTTCAAGTAGATTGTTGAAAAATACATGTTTTAGTTTTGAAATCTGTATCTCGTTTTAACCCTTCGCGCTCGAGAGGTGACTCTTAGTCACCAAATGATAGTTTCGAAAATTTGCAGACTTTACTTAGTTTGTTTATTATTCAGACTCAGAGGTTAAATAGTCATATATGAAAATTTTTGTATTCCACTTAAATAAACTAAATGACGTTTAATATAGGCAAAAATAGGAGTAATAGTCACCTCTCGAGTGCAAAGGGTTAATAAATGTATCCTTAATCGAAAATTACGATTTTTATTTTTAAACGGTTCTCATATTAGACAACTTTATCTTACTCTCTTAAATTATTTGTAACCACATCGTGTACTGTTGATGAGTCGTTTTAATCGAAAATTTGAAAGAAGATGGAGTACAGTTTTAGCGAGCTTCTATTTCTCAACAAATATCATGCTTGTTTTCGCAGTGGCGGCAGTCTGATCCAACCTTGGACAGTCATGGTAGTTGGCGGAGGGGTTCGATTGAGTGACAACGGTCCGACCGTTCAAAAAAGGGGCGTGGAGAAGATTTATGCTCATCCACAGTTTGACGGCAGCACCTTGTACAACGACGTAGCTGTTATTAAAGTACGATATTTGTTTATTCATTATCATTCAGTTAATTTCACTAAATTTAGGGCCAAACCAGATAACAGTTCTTTTAACACCCTTTGCGACGAAATACAGTCAACCCTCCTATAACGCGGTACTCTCAGAACGCGGTTTCCATATAACGCTGAGCTGAAATTGCGACAGCCCTCCTATAACGCGGTACTCTTACAGCGTGGTTTCCGTTCAACAACGTCCGATCAGTTCTTTCCGTGCACCCAATGAATGATTTTAACTGGATATGTTTATATAAACATTCAAGCTTATCTCTTAGCCGTGTACGAGATCGGTTTCAGTCGTCTCAGAGCTCTTTCACCGTACATTTCGTTGGTGACCAATTCTTTCTAAAATTTTGTTGCTGGCACTTCCAAATCTTGATTTACAAGATGTGAAAAAAGGGCTAAATTTGGCTAAAGAATTAGAACTTCATTTCATTCAACGGTGCGCAGCGCAAAGTTTAAAAGAGAGTTAAGAAATTGCTTAGCTCCCTATAGAGAGGTTTTAGTGGAGTTAGAAAAAAAAGCTACAATCGAAAAGCAATGTGAAGATGAACCAAGTGGGAAAGACATTTTACCCATTAAAAGAAGACGAGTTAGGCGACTCATATTTGACAGCGAGGATGAGTGTTAAAAGATTACATAATTTTACAAAAGTCTTCCTTCTTTTTGTTGGAAAACAGTCTTTTAGTTTAGTTTTTGTTTCATTTTTGTTTTATCATTTCCTTATATGAACTCTTCAATTCAATAAAATTAATTTATAATTTATCTTGTCTGTTGTATTTATTGGTCTCCATATAACGCGGTACGAATGATGTGATTTGTACTAATTCTGAGTTTCTTATAGCGCGGTTTCCATACAACGCGGTAGACGGTTTCCATACAACGCGCTACGAATTAGCCTGGTTTTTACGGTTAAATCCGAGTTTCTTATAGCGCGGTTTCCATATAACGCGGTACGCACTCACCGCGTTATAGGAGGGTTGACTGTATCAGTATATAGAAATTTACTTTTATTTAGAGAGAGATGGTGAATAAAGTTCTTAGATAATATATATTAAAAATAATTTAATAGTAACGTATAAACGACTTTTCAACTTAACAACTTCGACGTTTTTGCTCCTCTCACAATCACACTCTTTCTGCCCCACGCTCGCATTCACCTCGTCATATATTCTTCCCAACGTTCATTTCCTTTCTTTCTAATTGTAAACCTTTCTTACTCGATTCATTAAATTTAGGGCCAAACCAGATAACAGTTCTTTTAACACCCTTTGCGACGAAATATCAGTATATAGAAATTTACTTTTATTTAGAGAGAGATGGTGAATAAAGTTCTTAGATAATATATATTTAAAATAATTTAATAGTAACGTATGAACGACTTTTCAACTTAACAACTTCGACGTTTTTGCTCCTCTCATAATCACACTCTTTCTGCCCCACGCTCGCATTCACCTCGTCATATATTTTTCCCAACGTTCATTTCCTTTCTTTCTAATTGTAAACCTTTCTTACTCGATGCATTCATATTCACATTTACCCAAAATACCTCAGTTGCGACGTTGTCTTAAGTACACATCTTTCGCGCCTTAGAAACTGTTTAGATATTAAAGTATTTATTTAGTAAACCATTAATTATCAAATGTAGGACAGTTAACGCAACAATAGTCATTGAAACACAAATTATTAAATGTATATTTTCATTGTAAACAATCAAAATAAATTTCCTTCGTCTTCAATTGTTACAAACAACTGAAATAATTGTTTTAATTTTGCCAAATTAATAACAATTACCCACAGAAAGTGAATAAATAAAAGAATGACAATAGTTATCGGCAACGAACAAGAATTTCAGTCACTTGTAATCGGTATTTGTAATTAAAAGTACTTTAGTTGAACAGATAATTACTTTCCTGTTGCAGCTGAAGGTACCGTTCACTTTAAGCATGGAAATTTACGTTATTCCGCTCTCAACCCATACACCAGTGCCAAACACGATGTGTCAGGTATCAGGATGGGGATACCCATCAGAGGTATGTTTCTTTAATAATTTCCGGAATTATCAGATCCTGTAAAGGGTTTCATTGTTTCATAAATAAGCCTTTCATTCTCCAAACAATACCTCACAGTTACTATTTACAGAATGAGGTATACAGGTGGTTTCATTTAAATCGAATATTTTGGGAACTATTGCAGTGTGATTTATTTAGATTCATCAGTACATATCCCATCAAGATTCAAAACATATTAGAAAAATTTATTCTCAATGCGACCAACCAGTCATAAACCAAATGAATAGGTTTAGTTATAATTTTCTAATGATCAATTTTTCGCTTAGCGTTGTGTTACTACCATTTTCCTCGTGTATTTGGTAGCACGTACTGCAAAAGAAATAAGTCTGAATAAACTTAACACTTAGCCAACCGAATGCGGAGAGCACCCATCTTATCTTCAACAAAGTGCTGCCATTGCTCTATTTACTTTTGTTATTAGTTGGTCTTGAGCTAGTGTTAAATTTGTTAAACATTGTACTTTAGAAAAGCATAAAATGCATTTGACGAACTGTGAACAATAGTAGTTCAAGACTAACTAATAACAAAAGTAAATAGAATCAATCGCAGCACCCTTGTTGTTGAAAAAATGGGTGATCTCCCCATTCGGTTGGCTAAGTGTTAATAAGAAACTTTTGAGTTTGTGGATGTTGAGCTTCAAATGTCGCTCCTCGCACCTCAGTTTGATATGCGAGTGTTTGTAGAAGGCAAGGGCGCGGACTGTGTGGTGACTCTGGTGACTGTGTTGACAGAGTTGATTTGACAGACTGACTCGACTGAATTGACTGACTTGATTGAGTTGACTGAGTTGACTGAGACGCTGCCACCGACCACCATCCACTTCTTGTTTTGACAAACCCGCTGATTGGTCCTTTCAAATTCGGAAAAATACCAATCAGCGAGCCTAAGTTGGTTAGGTACTCCTCCTTGAGCCCTTAGTTCGCTCATGGAGGAGGGGTATTGCCGTGTTAGTGGTGAGGGTGGTGGTGCCGGTTAGCAACGACGGAAAATTCCTCCAGGTTCTGGCCGTCGGTCTTTTACCGTTACAAATGTGTGCCAGGACCCTTCAGAAATTCTCTCTTTATGACACGGCCTCGGCTATTGAGAACGAAAGAAGCGAAAATCTAAACACGTGTAGCTTAAAAATACACCGTTTCTCGCCAGGTCATAGATTAATCTTTTAGTTGCATGCTAATAAACTAAGAATATTAAACTCAAAAATAGCCTTCGTTCCGCGTCCGTGTCATAAACTCTGAAGTGGCGACATGACGGTGTTGATGCATTATGTGCCTCAACAGTGGAAAAAAATACATTAATAGTATTTTATTTTATGCGACAGAAAAAAGCTCATAGGGCTATTTATCACAGTTTATTTTTAAGTTCTAGACCTTAGATTGTGCAAGTTTGTATCACTGCATGAAACTTCCCTCTAAAAGCAATCTATTTCTTGTTAAATATACAGGGTGTTCGGACGAAGCTGGGAGAAAATTGAAGATGTTACTCTATGCAACATTCTAAGGCGAAAATCCAGTGTAACAATATTGCATTTGACGCTTTGTTTGTTAGTTATAAGCAACTGAAAGAACTGGCTGTTTTACGCCTGAGAGCAGGCAAATGAGGTAACACGGTAGGTAACGTCGCTGGCTGCACAGTGACGTTACCTACCGTGTTGTCTCGTTTGCCTGATCTCAGGCGTAAAATACCCCATTTTTTATCTACTTATTACTCATATGCAAAGCACCAAATGCAATATTGTTATTCTTGATTTTCGATTTAGAATGTTGTATAGAGTAACCTCTTTAATTTTCTTTCGGCTTCAACCGAACACTTTGTATATAAGAAGATGTATGAGTTTGAAAAATTTTCCCTTATGCTAATTGTGCGACGGTTTGAAGCTAAGAAATTCTAAGATTAATATGAGTGCTCTAATAAAAATGTTTAAACCTAATCTAGTAAGGTCAGAAGTGCGGTATGAAAGGAAACATATTACCTACATTAGTTTCATAAGCGTATCCATATTTATTTCCCACATAAATACAATTTTATTCATACACTGTATTAAGATTTGTTCAGTTTTAACGTAGGCGAAATAAAGTTAGACTCGTGTTCTTACAGTTAGTTAATATATTTCACTTTATGATGTTTTTATAACTAATATTTGTGCTAACACTTAAGAAACACAAATACCATTTAGTTATCTTTTATACCTTTGATAAACTATTTAAAAGAAATGGTAATAATTAATTTATAATTAACAGAAGTCCGATATAGAATAATTATACGAACACTCGGTCAATTCAAGTGACATACTGCAACGTTCTAAAGTATCGCCGCTATAAATGATTGAAAGCCAGCTCGCGTTAAATGTTCAAGTTTCATCCTCTCCACTTGGAGGATCACTTTTGGAATACGTGAAACGATGAAACAGAATTTGAAAATTGAATAGTGTAATATGGTCCGGATTCTAATATCCAATATTGTGAGACAATACTAAGGATAAGGCAAAATTTTTATACTTTTTGTCCTTTTTGGATAAAAGTTGTTTCAATATATTCGTGATATTTTCCTGATTAAAATGAGACCAAACACTATATAATTTAGATAACATTTATTTATGTAGAATAATATAAATCAAGTATTATCATTTACAATGTGCAAGTAAATGTGATTCAACTTATATCGTGTTTGGTCTCATTTTAATAAGAAAAATGTCACTAATTCACTAAAATAATTAAAAAAAAAAGTTTTGCCTTTGTCTTAGTATTGTCTCGCACAGATATTCAAATCTATATCATATACACATTACTTGGCGAACAAACCCAACTATATTTCTATCTCTTTCTACATCCGACTGAGCGACAAAACACAGAACGTGTCGCCTTTCGATAAATGTTCCTCTTAGATTTCGAGTAATGAACATTTAATTTGAAATAATTAATTTGAATGAGAACATGCTCGCAACATCCCGAAACACGCACGCACTCACGCCGCATAATTTAATAAGGTCCCTTAACGTTTTTTCTTTTCAAAAGATAATACAAATTTAACGTTTTACGGATAGAAACGAAACTTAAAGTGACAAGAGCTTCGCAACACCAGTTGAGAAATATAAGTTTCCGCGAGACCTAATATTTTTCATGTTCACCTATATTTCAGATTATTTCCTTTTTTAGGAGGTACACGAAGTCACTGATAATCTCATGTACGTGAGTCTGCCATTGTTGAGCCATGCCAGGTGTAAGGAGTTGCTGGCGAACGCGACAGATTTTCCGCCAGGGATGCTTTGCGCTGGATACGAGGAGGGCCAAATGGACGCTTGCCAGGTAAGATAATTTTACGATAATTCAGAAAATTTATGGAACACTTACCTCTATTATATCCTTTCGTATAAACGAGATATAGTTGGTAACTTTAAATTACAATAATTAACACATTGCGTACGGCGCTCTGCTCCCAGGGCCCGCACATTTTTGGGCGCCCTAGAAACACTTTATACGATGCATATATTCACTTTTTTAATTCGCATAAAGTATTCTGAAATATTACTATATATTTTTCATACCTCTTTTGCATTTTTTAATTTTTTTTTTTAATTTTAATTATCTATTTTACAGGTTTGAATAATCTTTTACCGTATGATACCGAGTGAAGCATTTTTCACTATATAATTCTTATCATAAATTATCATCAAAAAACTGAAAATATACATGATTACTAAAAAGTTGTTTCCTTAGCAATTAAAACGTGAATTTTGAAGTAATAAAATACTGTAATACTGTAAAACACTTTATAAGGTATCTCAGAATATTGACATTCATTTTTGTTCGCTAACCATTTGTTAAGGAAGTACGCAAGACTTCGTTACCTTGGTAACGTAACAAGAAAGTTTATTTTTAATTCCTTAAATCGTTGATTGAGTCGAAGAAACCTGAAAACGAGATATCTCGTCTCCCGTACGCAATATGTTAAGTGAACGGTGAGCAGATGCGACAAAGAACATGTAGCATGAAACTATATTAACCCCTTGACATACAAATAAAATGGAATTCGATACGTCCAAAAAATACCATTTAATTTGGCTCAACTGATCAATTATGTGCAACCTTAGAAACAGAATATTTTATTTTGAAATTTGCATTGCTCTATAACATTTGATCAGTTTGATATATAATGAGTAATATTAATGAGTAATAATTAAATAACATTACAAAATAATCAATTAGTAGTTCTGCAAAGTATGAAACATTTCAAAATATCTTGACGTCTGCCAGACGTCTGCCGGAACGCTTTCAACTGCTTACAATTGTGAGAGTTAAATAAAAATTTATATCAGGTGTACAAGTTAATTTCAGTCTTTTTTTTAGCAGGTTCAGAGTTTATTTAAATTTTTATGCCCAAAAGTTAGTGGATGAAGCAATCTCCCACACTTTCTATAACCTTTGCCCATCTTTCGGACAACGGATGCCTGATTTGAAGAAACTAGGCTGTCTTATTTCGATGAACTCATCTAAAAGTGATTGCAATTCCTCATCCTTGAATCGTTGCGGTTGTCCAGGTCGTTTTTTATCCTGGAGATCGAAATTTCCTTCCCGGAACCTTTGGTATCAGTACTTGCAGGTGGAATGAGATAATAGAGCATTCTCACCAGAAGTATCACAGATAATTTCTGCAGCTTCAGCGACGTTTCTTTTTTAACTAAAGTGTGAAGACTACACAATGACGATTGTGCTCTTCGCTGCACGCCATCGTTTAAACTGTCTTTTACCCAGTTTTTAAGCAGTTTTCTAATATTTTGAAAAGCTATAGGACTCCAAAACTACCGTTACGATATTCAAATTGTAAATAGCCTTTATCATCATCGAAAAATGAAAGACTAAAATTAACTTGTACACCTAATAGTTAGTGCATTTGAACATTACCAATATTTAAGGACACTTTGATGTAAAAAGTGCCTCGTTGAACAATTAAGAATTTTTATTAGAATATCGAAACTAAAAAAATTAACTTCTTTGAAATTACTATTGAAATAACTTTGAAATACATCTTTGATGTACTCTCGGTGGCTACCTGATCGGAATATGTGATTTCGGCGTGACAGTCAAGGGTTAATCCCTTTCAATCATCTTTTATTTTTTTCGAAATAAGTATTGCACAAGATGTAGTATCGCACCACAGCCGATGAACAACCAAAGACATAACGCGACGATAAACAATGTGGTGTACACATACAGTGGCTCCAAAAAGTATCGTACACTATGTCACAAATGAATTCGTTAACCCTGAAATTCTGAGTCTGATAGAAGTATTTAATAAAACTTTGTGAATATGTAGATCGTAATTGTATACGGATGATTAATCTCTTTTTTTCATCTAAATGCCATTTTAAAGGAGTGAAACCAGCGTTAAAGTTTCTGAGTTTACCCTCATATTTAAAGATAACTTTGTAATGATACATGATGAAGCAAAACCTTTCAAATAAAAAATGTTTAATTTTTAGTACTCTATCGCCCTGTCATTAAAAAAGGAATACAGAAAAGCTTGAACTCAAAGCGTGAAAAATCGCTGAAACTTTGAAATTCGTTATCAGCCCCCTTAAAAGATATCTTGCCGCCAAAAAATTGCTCCACGCAGGACACACCATGCTTTGTACACGCATAAAGTTTCATTGAAATCAGAATTTCAGAGGTAGATGAACTTCCTTATAATACAGTGTACGAATATTTTTTGGAGCCACTGTACATGTATTAATATTTGTAGGAATTAAAATATTAATTACACGCGCACACGTATGTCTTCGATACACATTTAAAACTCAGGTTTTTTAATCTTTATTCTAACCGAAATTTGTTACAGGGCGACTCTGGAGGCGGTATGACCTGTAACAACATGTTGACTGGTATCGTTTCCGGTGGGAATGGCTGCGCTCGGCCAGCTTCGCCTGGTGTTTACACAGACGTCTACTTTTACAAGGACTGGATCTCCAATATCGTAGAGGACTCAGAATCTAAAGTATTACCAAATTCCACCACGACTGTGATGTATTCCCTATTAATGCTCTTAGTTTTCACTTCTGCAGCATTATACGTTTAGTACGACAAAGATATTAACAAGGATATTGATTAATTAAAAAATATAAACCGAATTTTCTTGTTCGTCTCATCGAGAAGTTCAAAATTCTTTCTAAGTTTCATTCGGCAATAATATCAGTTTAAAAGAACACTGCTCTTAAAAATTTTAAAATTCCTTACCGGCGTTAATTCGCTGGTAAGTTAAACAGATTGACCTGAATTTGAAATTCCCATTTTACTATTCTTTTCGTTCGATTATGCCTTTAAATGGTTATTAACAGTGCGGTGGTATTAATTCTAGAACTCCTAAGGGTGTGGGTGTTCCTCGAACCCATACATTGAAAAACCTTAAATTAGAATCATTTCTCTTTCGTCAAAAATTCTCTTAAAATTATTTATTGTTGTATACACATTTAAGTTTGATATTAAGTGGTTCCCGTTGCTATGTGTAAAAAATTAGTAAGTATAAGAGAAATATAACTGACTACGCGCCGTGATGGCGATTACGCGAAGTGAACTCTCACACTCTCCTTTTCTCCAAAGAATAAAAATTACAGAACGAAGAATGAAACTATGTAACTAATTGGGAGCTTTAACTGGAAAGACACTACGAACTAAAATACCAAAAGATACAGAACCGACAAAAAAGGGAAGATATTATCAGTGTACACCGGAGGTTAAAAATAGACGCATAAAATATAATAGTTTATTAAGATCAATGTAAAGTTGTTACAAATGCAAAAACCATGGTTACAGAAACTATTCGCTTAATACTATACTCTGCTATTCATATTTATCAGAAGAATCAAGTTCAACCTAGTTGCACGTCACTATACTATTTTATAATAGTATTTAATTTTATAAATATACATAAATCAATACAAATTGAATGCAGAAACATATGTTGTCTTATTTACAAACTGTAGCATACCATAATATTGCAAAAAATTTTTCAAAAAACAACTTTTTCCAGAATAAATGTATAAAAAGAAATATGGGTTTGGGGAACCCCCCAGGAGTTCTAGGATTAATAGGAAAGTACAGCAATAGGATAGATAGCAAAGTAAAGTTGAAAATGCGTACATAAATGGCTATGTAACTACTAAGTCTTGCAATTGATTGAAGGAAATGTTGAAATACATGTTGAAATACCTGTCCTTTAGTGATTTCTATCGGATCTTTTAAGCACGTGATGAAATTACTTTGGAATACAAGGAAAACGAAACAGAACAAGATACAGTAGCGAACTAAAGTTTAAGACGGGAGAATATTATAAAACAGAGTACCGTGATTTCGAAATATTACCTATTTATCCATTTTTATTATTAATACGACAGTATAGCAATTATTGATTGGTATAAAGCATGAACTTCGTTTACTCTGCTATTTCTTATATACGAGTGACTTTATTTTTCCTAACCTTTTCGGTCTCAAATTTTTGTTCGCTACTGTACATGTATACTTTTTATAATGAGAATAGATAAAAATTAAAGATAAACATAACAAATTTAAATTAAAAGTGTCTCTGCCCAAGTACTAATTACTTTGGCATGTTTTTGCTTTTAGGCAGGGCAGGTCTATACACGTCAAGTACCTAGCTGAGAAGAAACTGTGGATAGAATGGGATGAATAACATCTCTTGTCAATTTTGTAGTTTAACACAGAATAATATATATTTAATCTGAAGATATATTTGATTGTTACAATCAGTTTCTCTTACTCTCTTTCTCTCTCATTTTACTTACTCACTTTTATTATGACTCGCACTTCTGATTCTCTCATTTTGACTCCGGACATTCCTTATATACACAACACAAAACATACTACAGTCAACCCTCCTATAACGCGGTGAGTGCGTACCGCGTTATATGGAAACCGCGCTATAAGAAACTCAGAATTAGTACAAATCACATCATTCGTACCGCGTTATATGGAGACCAATAAATACAACAGACAAGATAAATTATAAATTAATTTTATTGAATTGAAGAGTTCATATAAGGAAATGATAAAACAAAAATGAAACAAAAACTAAACTAAAAGACTGTTTTCCAACAAAAAGAAGGAAGACTTTTGTAAAATTATGTAATCTTTTAACACTCATCCTCGCTGTCAAATATGAGTCGCCTAACTCGTCTTCTTTTAATGGGTAAAATGTCTTTCCCACTTGGTTCATCTTCACATTGCTTTTCGATTGTAGCTTTTTTTTCTAACTCCACTAAAACCTCTCTATAGGGAGCTAAGCAATTTCTTAACTCTCTTTTAAACTTTGCGCTGCGCACCGTTGAATGAAATGAAGTTCTAATTCTTTAGCCAAATTTAGCCCTTTTTTCACATCTTGTAAATCAAGATTTGGAAGTGCCAGCAACAAAATTTTAGAAAGAATTGGTCACCAACGAAATGTACGGTGAAAGAGCTCTGAGACGACTGAAACCGATCTCGTAAACGGCTAAGAGATAAGCTTGAATGTTTATATAAACATATCCAGTTAAAATCATTCATTGGGTGCACGGAAAGAACTGATCGGACGTTGTTGAACGGAAACCACGCTGTAAGAGTACCGCGTTATAGGAGGGCTGTCGCAATTTCAGCTCAGCGTTATATGGAAACCGCGTTCTGAGAGTACCGCGTTATAGGAGGGTTGACTGTA
>JAOPTO010001119.1:0-103648 GCA_033822845.1 Tetrapedia diversipes
ACCGAACGACGATATATCGTTGCGTATGGCATGACGCCTAACTATTTGCATCGCAAGAGAGCTCTGTCTCAAAATAGATTTATAAAACGTTATAAATGTTTCAATTTTTTCTTTTATTCCGTAATATGCTTCTTGTTGAATTTTGTAAATATCATTGTTACTTCCGTTTTTATGAGCTTTTTCCCAAACCTTAGCAAATTCGTTAAATTTGCTCGGTACTAAAAGGGTTAATACATCAACTTGATTAAATATCACGTATCAATGCAAATTTCAATATATTAAATGTTCTGTTTTTAAATTTGCACATAACCATTCAGTGGCGCCAAATTAAATAATATTTTTTTATTTGCATGTCAAGGAATGTTACCCTTACCCTACAATTTTTTCTCGATGAAACCTTATTCGTTACCACACAAAAGAAAAGTAATAACCAATAACAATAGAGGCATCACTAATCAAATGTAAAAAAATTTGCGGAGATAACGACCGAAAATAATTGAAAAGCATTCGTGACGATGGTGAAATGAACGAAACAAAGGGAGAATGCAATTAAATCGAACATGCGGTAAATGAACAAATGCACGAGTCACTCGAATCGTTTTCATCCCTTAAATCGAAGCCGTGAAATTAGCGTCGCGTTAATCAAAGGTTCTCCTTAGGTCGCGATATCGGCCAGAGAAAGGAAGCCACCCCCTCCCCGCTCTTCGTCCTTCTCGATCCACCCCCGTTGCCCCTGTTCGGTGAAAATTGAACGAACGACGTGAAAGCATGCTGGCTTGCACTATTTAGGGTTAGGCCCTCGTCAACGACGGCCCGGTGGCGCTGGTCGGGCTCTCGGTTATTTGAGTTGGCCGGAGGTACGCGGGGGATGACCAACCCTTTGATCTCGAACGCGTTCGCCCTCCGTCTCCCCCCGTTCCCTGTCCGGCTGCGCCCTCCCCGAGCTTTTCGCCTTCAGCCCCCGTAACTCATTGGAAAATCTATCGGGGATGCTGCCTGTATGGCCGCAAAAATAAATCCAACCCCCGGGGAGGGTGCAAAAGAGGCTCTCGTTGATCCCGCCTGTGTATGATCACTGGCGAACTGATCGGATCGAGGAACAACGTTATCATTGTCGATCTGTTTCTATTCTTCTCCCTTTGTGTGTGTGTGAATTTTCTTCCTTTAATTTTTTTTTTTCGATTTTTGTTTCGTGTCTAACTGTGCGCTGGCCTTTTAACCCTTTACTGGAACGTTTGTTCACGTTTATTGAATTTATAAGTTGGGTTTATTGTTTGCAGGGATTAAATTTTTGGTTTTTATGATAATTTCGTTTGAAAAATTTAGTAGATCTTTTTGTTTAATTTATGTATGCATGTGTATGTGTGTGCTTGTGTACTGTTTACTCTGTGTAAGTGTGACCATTGTGCTTGTAGTATCCGTTTAGTATGTTTTATCAGGTTTTAACTCTTCGTTGTTTGGTTTTTTATTCCAAGCTGTGAGTTTGATTTTGATTAATTTTGCGCTCGATCATTTCTGCAGCTTTGCTTCCGTTTGTCGATGAAAATGAAGTTTGAATTCTATAGGTTTAACGTCTAGCTGATAAATGCTCTGCTGGCTGGCTGATTGCAACGAGCTTTTCTGTTACGTTTACTATTAGTGTATCTTCGATTGCTGCAGAATACAGTTTACTCAAAATGACATTAACCATAGTATCTAAGTCTGAATAGCGAACTTTTGGTCTGCCTGAAGAAGACCTCTACGTGGATACCAGATACTGAATAAAACCTCATTATCTAACACGAGACAATTGTACCTTTTATTGCACCTTTCACCCTTAACAATTCAATCCTTCATAGATCACAAAGAAAAAGGGGAATCAACGATTCAAGCAGATTCAAGCAGAGTTTACTTTGCTGCCAGTTAGAATAATTATTAACCCCTATAGTGATGATAGCAGACATCTACACCTTTGATCCTTCTTTAATTAACACGTTGAACGTTTCCCTAAGCAAATTCACTTGAAATTAATGTCTGTTAATAACTATTATAACACTGCATACTATTTTTTCTCTGACATTTCAACGTTTCATACACGATTACTGTTTTAACACTATTCCTACCGACACTTCACGTATACCTATTCCCATCACGACATTGCCACGTAAGAGAGACTACAAATTTTTCTCAAAAAATAAACAATGAAAAAACAAGTGAATATTGAATTATAATGTATTAATGTATAGGTTTATTTGTGGAAAAGTCTAAAATTTAAAGACGGTTTACGTTGTATATGTGAAATTCTAATCAAAACTTTGAAAACGATCATTTGACCGGTCGTGGTAGGAATAGTGTTAATAAAGTTAGCCCTCGACGGGTTAGCCGGTTCACTTGGTTACTCGATGAACACGATTCGCGTTAATCAGAGGCGGTAAGAAAACGCGGGGATTGCAATTCTGATACACGAACGAGCACGATCTCTTCAGACATGTCCCAGTTCGGTCTGACTGCGAGCAATTCATGGGGATACGGGAGCACGGCCGGTTACGCTGGCTATCTTCCCGGCCCGTTGTCGTCGTGCGCTGCACAGGCGTCGTTTCCACCCCCGCCACCACCACCGCCACCGCCACCACCGTCGTCCTCCTCGTTGGCGTCTTTCGCGGGCGCCGCGTCCATGAACACGCCGACGGCGCCCGATTCGACGGCGGGATCCACTGTCACTTCCGGCACCGGTGCGGGATCCACGGCACAGCAGGACGCGTTCTCAGCGGTATCTTCCTGTGAGTAACTCTTTCTTTCTCTTTAAACCTCTTTCACCTCCTTTTATCTCCCCCTTTTCCTCTCTTTCTATTTATTTTACTCTCTACTTCTGTCTCTCACCCTCTTTCATTTTTTACTTCCCTCTTTCACCCTGTTTTACTCTATACTTCTGTCTCTCACCCTCTTTCACATTTTACTTCCCTCTTTCACTATCTTTCACTTTTTACTTCCCTCTTTCACCCTCTTTTACTCTGCACTTCTGTCTCTCACCATCTTTCACATTTTACTTCCCTCTTTCACTATCTTTCACTTTTTACTTCCCTCTTTCACCCTCTTTTACTCTGTATTTCTCTCTCTCACCATCTTTCACTTTTTACTTTCCTCTTTCACCCTCTTTTACTCTGTATTTCTCTCTCTCACCATATTTCACTTTTTACTTCCCTCTTTCACCCTCTTTTACTCTACACTGCTGTCTCTCATCCTGTTTTACTCTGTACTTCTCTCTTTCGAACTTCTTTAATTCTCTCTCTTCCTCTAGCTCCTTATTACTTTCCTTTATCCCTTTCCTATTTAATATTTTGAGGTTTCTTTGAGTTTAACACGGTTACCATAATATTACTGCTTTAAGTTGCTAGCAGCAATAAGTGAAATGATACAATTAATTATCTGTTACAGGCAGATAAGTAATATATTAGAAATAGGATTTTCATTTCTTCGAGTCGAAATGATTAAAAATCGACATCAGGTTATATAGAGATTAAATGTGTCTGGTACTCAAAGAATTAATGTACGAGTAACATATTATGAAACAGTGATGTTCAATTCGTTGCTTTAAAGTTACTAATATTTTGCTTTGATAGCTGTATGGGTCACCCTATTCGTGAGTTTTTGAAATTTTCATAACTGCTTCCGTTTAAAATTAAATTGTATTGTTGGATTTATTCGATATACAGAATTAATTCTCTGAACAAACAGAACTATATTTTCTACAATGCTAGTGGCATTAATTGCAATCGATATCATAACGCTAAGCAATTAATTACAGTCAACGAAGCTTCAAACAATTTCATCGCGCATCATCGATTTCGAGCACCAAATCCGAGTCTCAAAAAACCGCAACATCACGAATACACGTTCGACGTTACACGTTTCACCGTTTAAAATGCATTCAATTTTAAACGGATAGCTCGATCGGTTCCCGAGTTACTTCGGCACGAAACCGACCACGTGGCACGTTGGGGGTGCGATGAATGGGGGTCAGCGATCACCGTGACCCACATTTTTTGCCGGGAATGCGTACGCAGGATAGTGATAGTAGAAAAAAAAAGAAAGCCGCTGACTCGACGTTTGCACTGACCAGCCCACGCGACGCCGGCCTGTGATTGGTCGGTGACGGGGTGCGAGCGAGAGGTCAGAGGGTGCGACGCGGACGCGTGCAGAGGAATATCAAAAATTGTCCCTCGCTTTGAACGAGGATATCCCGGGAACCGGAAGCAGGGTGACCGTGAAATAAAAAGGATTTCGCAGAGGAGAGTTTACTACCTGTAGCTGCGCGAGTTTCGTTGAAAAAGATTTACAAGTTCCGCAACGATGATCGGTCGAAGTTCTGGTAATTTTTGTGTGACAAAATTAATTCGTATTTTATTATAAATACAATCGAATGAAACTTTCAAGCAGACATATTTTTTTTTTTTATCTCAAACGGTGATCAAAGATCGAGGACGTTTCAGTGAAACTTCAATGATCAATTAATTTAACCTTAAATCTATTTTTCTTTTGTCGTCCTATACTCTGGTCAACAATTTTTCCATAAAACTGAAAATTAAGTAACTTTCTCTTCTTCACAGTGAACGATAGTCAAAATTGACGATATTTACATCTAAACCTCAGCTATCTTTCAATTTTGCTATCAACTATATTTCAAAGTCCATCATTATCTACCTTCCACCATCCACTACTCTCATCCACTAATTCTGCCAAAAAACTCAAAGTTAAGCTGCCGCAGTAGCTTTCTCTTTTTCACAACGAACAATAGACAAAGATCGGCGACATTTTTATCCAAATTTCAGCGATCTTTGAATTTTACTATCAACTATACTTCAAAGTCCATCATTATCTACCCTCTTTCCGTAGTTCCTCTGCTCTCATCAACTAATTCTGCCAAAAAACTCAAAGTTAAATTGTCGCAGTAGCTTTCTCTTCTCCACAACGAACATTAGTCAAAGATCGACGACATTTTTATCCAAACTTCAGCGATCTTTTAATTTTACTATCAACTATACAATCAAATATAATCCATCATTATCTACTCTCTTTCCGTCGTTCCTCTGCTCTCGTCAACTAATTCTACCAAAAAACTCAAAGTTAAGCTGCTGCAGTAGCTTTCTCTTTTTCACAACGAACAATAGTCAAAGATGGACGACATTTTTATCCAAACTTCAGCGATCTTTTAATTTTACTATCAACTATACAATCAAAGTCCATCATTATCTACCCTCCTTCCGTCGTACCTCTGCTCTCATCCACTAATTCCCCTGTAAAACACAAAATTAAACATGCAACGATCATTTTCTCTGTCCCATCCCAAAACAGTGGTCCCCGACTCGACGACGACGGGCCAGTCGGACCCCCTGGACCCCCTGAGCACCCTGATGTCCGGCACCCCGAGCCAAAGGTACCAGGACTACGTGTCGCCCAGGTCGATGTCGACGGACTCCAGCACCACGGAGAGCCCCGTGCACGAGGAGCAAGGTTTCGGGCAGAATTACGGCAACTACTTCCCGACGCCCGGCGTCCTACCCAGCATCCTCTACTCGCAGCTGTACGGGAACCAGTTCCAGAACTCGGAGAGCCCCGAGCAGAGGGCAGTGGCGGACAGCTGTAGCGTGAGACAGGAGGAGGTGAGACCGGACAACAACGTCTGGAGGCCGTACTGAGACCCGTTTCCGGTGAACCAGCAGCCTCCGCTGTGCACGGTCGACACTGACTGAACATACGTGTGGACGATCGACGAGTAAATCCGGGAGATGAGCGAAACTGTGATCGACGAAGTGAGGTAGAACAAGGTGTTATTAAAATTAGGCTCGTAAACTGGCTACGAAGTGGGCATTACGAAGGGACAGGCGGAAACGCGGGGAGGAATGGTGTTCCAGGCGTAAACGCGAAGCGGAAAGATGGCCGACGACTGATTACGTTAACGTCGGATTGTTTCTCGTTTTGTTTTCTTTTTCGTTCCTTTTCTTCACCTCTTTTCCGTTTCTCTTCTAGCTGACGGTTGTGCGACTCAACGAATCTGTAGAAAGGGGGCTGATTTGTAATTTAGTGGGGGGGGAGGGGTGGAGTGTGAGAGAGAGAGAGAGAGTGAAGCAGAGAGGGCTAGCCTCGACGACGAGTGTACGATGAGCGAACGAACGGTGATGGTGACGATGATGATATGGTGTATATAGAACGCTGTACATAGATAGGACATTGTCGTTTCATCGAGTCATTCATCACTGTCGACGGACTACGCGCGACGAGTTTGTGCGGGGCCGTCCACCGGATGCCTGGTGGAACTTTGGATAAGTTGTGCGTTTCACTGCTCCCCGTGGCTGAGAAGTGTACCGTGATCGTGTGCTTTATGGGGCTTCTTCCGCGAGGTATCTTTGGTCGATACGATTTCCGAGAGAAACTAGACATTAGAAAGCAATTGACGAATTTCCTTTCATTCTACCTTTTTATTCGGTTGATTAATCACGGTCAAATAGAGTTTGTCAGTTTAATTGAAACATAATCACATTGCGTAATTAAAGAATTCCACGTCAGAATAATAATGAACGACTAAATTTGCAATTGGATTTTATGAAAAATATAAATTTAACTTAATAATTACTATTTCAATTAAAATATAAAACATAAATTTTCTGACCGCAAAAATTGTAATTGAGGATTTACTATTCAATTTAACTTAATAATTACTATTTCAATTAAAATATAAAACATAAATTTTCTGACCGCAAAAATTGTAATTGAGGATTTACTATTCAATTTAACTTAATAATTACTATTTCAATTAAAATATAAAACATAAATTTTCTGACCGCAAAAATTGTAATTGAGGATTTACTATTCAATTTAACTTAATAATTACTATTTCAATTAAAATATAAAACATAAATTTTCTGACCGCAAAAATTGTAATTGAGGATTTACTATTCAATTTAACTTAATAATTACTATTTCAATTAAAATATAAAACATAAATTTTCTGACCGCAAAAATTGTAATTGAGGATTTAGTGTTTAATTTCACTTAATAATCACTATTTAAATTAAATTATAAAATATAAATTTTTTGGCCGCAAAAATAGTAATTGAGGATTTACTGTTTAATTTAACTTAATGATTACTATTTAAATTGAAATATAAAACATAAATTTTCTGACTGTGAAATTTTAGTCAAAGATTTACTATTTAATTTAACTTAATAATAACTATTTAAATTAAATTACAAAACATAAATTTTCTGACCGCAAAAATTGTAATTGAGGATTTACCATTTAATTTAACTTAATAATCACTATTTAAATTGAAATATAAAATATAAATTTTCTGACCGCTAAAATTGTAGTCGAAGATATTTCTGAAATTCTCGTCTCACCTGCAACGGGAGCAGCGTCTTCGAAGCTCAACCAGGCATCCAATTGGCCCCGTGTACCTTCGATTCCTTTCGATTACGTTTTAAACGGTATAACGCGATCTGATCGATTTGACTGCGGGCTCGTGTGCAATACGGCCGATCGTGGTGTTCGTCGCGATTGTTTTTCGCAACGAGGAATCGAACGGGGACCACGCGTCGGTCGAATCGAGGGCGATAAGAATAAATGGGAATCGAATCTCGCGAGCGAAGAAGGGAAAGCTTCTCGCGATTACAACGAGAGTTAAACAGAAAGACAAAAAAAAAGGAAGGAGAAGAGAGAGAGAGAGAGAGAGAGCTCGTCGCTATCACATCGAAATTATTCCCGATGAAACGAAAACGAAAACTCGCGCCGCGGTCTCCGGGATTGAAATCCGCGACGCGATTAATCGATTTGAACGTCGGTGACGATTCACTCGTTTCTTTTTCTCCGATTTTCTTTCGTTTTTTCCACCTTCACACCGACGATCGACACTCTGCGTCCCTCTAAGAAGAACGATTTCAGATATACATATCTACCGACCTATTGTTATCGTAGTTTTTGACCGAGTCGAAATAAAAGTGTATTTCAAAATACGAGAGAAGACACGAATGTTTTTTTACCCGCCCATATTCACGTTCATTCCTCTTTAAAGAATTTTTCTTTGGTTCAGTTGATCCAAGAAGATGTGCTGGTGGCTTTTAAATTTCCTCAGATATCACCGATCTTACAATAATTTTGTATTACTTCTTATGATTTCGTACGATTATCCTTTCACGTTTTTTCAGATAAACTAAATTTTAAATAATAAGCAAACTAATTTACTTATGAAATTTTTTAATTCAAATAGTGCAGCTTTCTTTTTTTCTTTATTTATTTATTTAGTTGTCAAACAGGGAGGTCTCCGTTAAATACAATAAAAGTATTACAATATATTTTAATAAATTTAATTACGGTATACAAATTTATAAAATACTTATTTGAATAATTATTTATTAATATATGATCAATAAAAAAATTTATTGATTAATAGTTCGTACAATTATTCTTTCCCGCTTTTTCAGATGTTATTTATGAAATTTTTTAATTCAAATAGTGCAGCTTTCTTTCTTTATTTATTTAGTAGGTAAACAGGGAAACAGAAGAATAGACAAATTTAAAATCGCTCGGCACGATTAGTTTTGTTTAGTTATTCTAAGCTCACTGTAGGACTCTATTCATGTCTCTTATTAATTTAGATCTTGATTGGAACACATCAATTGTTTCACAATATTTATTACCATTTAACACTACCCTGTTTACCCACTTGTAATTTCTTTATTCGTTCATATACTCACCAATTACACATTCTTCAAACCTTTCACAAATTTTACCCCCCTCATAAAATAACTACATAATAAAAGAATAAACTAAAAGAAGAATATAAAATAAGGTTATCTAATTAAAGTAAAATTTTTCAACAATCTTGCAAACTCTATAATCAGACAAATCCGCTTGGAAATTTAGAAATGCTCGCAATCCCTCTGCCCCATCCTCCAAACCCTCTCCCCAATTTTCAACCCCCTCCCCGAGCTGCGAATAATAAAACCCAGCAAAACGAACAACAGAGGGAAAAAGAGACCAATTAGAAAAAAAGAAGAGGAGCAGGAATCAAAGGGTCAGCGTTATTTAGAATCAGGCTTAACCCTTCCAACCCCTCGAAGCAACAGGGGGGTTCGTCGACGTTATGGTGTACCGTAAAAAGTACATAAGATCGGTGTCCTTAATGACGTTTCCGTCAGGTAGAGGGTCGAGGCGGGGGGGGGGGGGGAGTGGGGGGGCAGGTAACGATACGAATCTCTACAAAGCTTCGCCGAAAGCCGGGACGGCTCCAAAGGATCCCCGGGAGCTCTGTGCGTGTATGTAAATTCGCAAAAGATTTAATTAAACGTAGACCCACGGGAGGAAGAGTCTCTCTCTCTGCGCCCGCTCGGTTTTGCCGTCTCTGCTGACGCCGCCGCCGCTGCTAACGAATACGCGTTTCGAATTTAGTGTTTCCAGAGGCTCGGCCCGCTCATATTAGCGATCCTTGGGATTCAATTTCACGGTAGACTACGAATCGTTCGCGGATTGTAAACCGCTTCCGGATCGAACCATTTATTTCAGTTTATTTTATTCTTTCGGGGAAGGAAAGCAGGTTGGGAATTTTAATTCGTTTTCAATCTCATTTCGCTCGAGTGGAAGGTTCGCCTTTTTTTTGTTGTTGTCGGCTTTAAGTTGGTTCGAAGGAAGATTTATTTTGCATCTTGTTTGGGGTTTTTAGCGATGAGAGGATGTGAGAATTTTTGTATTTAAACGGAAATTTGACTTGGCAGCTGGGCAGTTTCATCTTGAACACGTGTACCTAAGTTGTTTCGCATAGCTGGTGATACGATGTGAAATATGTTTGAAATTGATGGACGTGTTCTAGGTTTCACTGATATTTTAGTTCAGCAGCGAATGGTAATTACAAGTATACACGTCATGATACAAAAAATTGCGATTATTTCTTCGTATAAGAATCTAAATGTTATTCTATTGAGATTCAACGATCCATTTACAATAATTGGCAGTTTCTTAATTATTGGCAACCGTTTTAAATATTTTTGTTAAACACGTCTGGCAAAAATCCACAAAGCCAGCCTTCCGGACTTTCCCACCCTCTTCAAGATCTCCGGCAACCCAATTTCACCCTTGTCTGCAGCCAGCTTTCACCTGCACCCTGATCCGGCGTTCCGCGCTAAAAAGGGCGCACTTTTACCGCGTGTCGCGTTTAAACCGGCCACAGAAGGTCGGTGTTTATCGGTGTTTCGCGAAGGTGGCCCCCGGACGGACAGAGGCAAGGGTGGCTGTCCGCCGCGCGACTCGTCGTTTATACGCGGTGCCGGCATAATGGAGCAGAGTGGAGCGGAGCACGGATAATGGAGTATGAAGAATAGCGTGCGGTGAACGCCGGGATAGTCTCTGCACCCCTTTCACCCTCCGGCTTTTCATCCCTCTTCGCTCGTCCCGCCCTTTTCTCTCTTTCCCTCGTCCTGCGGTCCATTCTTCTTCCCTACCGTATGCGTTATCCCTCTATGCGTGTTCTACGAATAGAGAGAGGGAGGTAGAGAGAGAAGGAGAAAGGAAATAGAGGGTGAGAGGGTGAGAAAGAAGAGGAGGCGAGAGATAGAAAAGAGAGACAGAGAGAGAAAGAGAAAGGGAGAGAGAGAGAAGAGAGAAAATGGAGGGTGGGAGGGTGAGAAAGGGAGGGAGAGAAGAAGAGAGAAAATAGAGGGTGAGAAAGGAGAGGAGGCGAGAGAGAGGGGGAGAGAGGACTAGATGAAGAAAGAAAATAGGGGAGAGAGGGTGAGAAAAGAGAGGAGACGAGAGACAGAAGAGAGAGAGAGAGAAAACTAGATGAAGAAAGAAAATAGGGGGTGAGAATGTGAGGGAGGAGAGAGAGGACTGGGGTTGCAACAAGGGACACGGCTCGTTGGCTCGACCAGTTGGCCATACCGATTTATTGTGCTGCAGTCGGGCTGCATTACCGATTGCCGGTAAATTCAGCCGTGTCATCGGGACCGCAGCCGCGATTTTTCTTGAACGCCCCCGTGTTTTCTTGGAGAACGCAGCTAGGATCGGTCTCGTAAATCGACGCTGGGAACAAAGAAACGTCGGATTCACGGCTTGCGTCTCTGTGAACGAGGATTATTGTCTCGCGTACCGGGGTACGGGGGTGGCGTTTCCTGTTCGCGACATCGAGAGGATTTCCTTGCCCTTCCCGGGAGGTGGTTGTAAATTTCGAAGGGGGGAGATGCCCTTTGTGCTACGGGACTCGCACTCCCGTGTCGATCACTTATTAATCTGCAGTTGCTGGCGGTTCACGGTATTCTTTTAGAAGGGGTGTGCTTTCATGGGATATCCTTTGAACGTCCAGTCCCTTTTTTCTTTTAATCCCACACAGTATCACGTAAGCTATCGAGCTAGAATTTGTAATAAAAATGTTCCCTGTTAATTTCAAAGGTTTCAAGCTGGAAGAACTTTAAAGAAGTATTTTTGAGGAGAAAAGAATTCCTCCTATTACAGAAAACTGATTCTCACAGCACATTAATTAAATCATTTAAATTCCACTGTTGTTATTATTACTATCTTTCAGCCATTACTATAGGAAATCGCCATTATTCAACACATTCAGCATTTAAAGTGTACCTTCACAAAAATGGATGTTGAAACTTCACAAAATCTCCCACCTTCAATTTCACCGTCCTCCAGTAAACGTTCAACCCTTTGCCACCAAATTTCAACGGCAACTCCGAAGGAAACTTTCGAGCGGCTGTCCACGGGAGGGGGTGGAAAAAAAAATGCGAACGAAAAATGCCCCAGAGCCCCACATACCACGCGGATCGAACGCAACACGCTCGTACACAGCGCGAACCACCCTCTCCGTCTCCGTTCCACCCCCTTCAACCCCTCTCTGTCCCGCCTCGTGTACGCATAGAGCGCACGTGGCGTTCACCGTAAACGTTCGTTCGGCTTGGCAAGCGGGAAACGAAGGGGTCGTCGGTGGATCGCGCGGTCCGGGGGCAGGGGGGGGCGCGGAGGAGGGTTGATCGTTACACGCACCGGTCACTGCCACCCCCGTGGCTATCGCAGGCCAAGCCCTCCCATGCAAAATCACCCTTTGTCCCGGTCTCGATGGGAAATTACTTTTTGTCCGTCGATTACGGGGTGAATTTTCGGACAACGAGACCCGATCATTTCGAACGAGATACGGCTTTGGCCCGAGATATTCGCGAGAAGGGGTGTCTCGGCTTCGTTACCGCCACCGATGGTGTTCCCTGTCTCTTTTTCTCGCCCTCCTTCCACCCTACGCCTCGTTGTCTCTCTGTTTCCGAATAAATCGCACGACCAAGTAACGGTAACTGGATAATGAACCGCTTTGAATTTTCTCCGCGTGTCCCTTTTTTCGACGCGCTTCTTTTAGGGGTGGCTTCCTTGAATTCACAGGAACTGTGATATTTTGAGATCTCAGTGAAACGTTGTTTGTTGGAATTATTCTATTTTTGATATTATTAATATCGACTGGCAATTCCAACTTATTCTCGTCATATTTTGATTTGCTAGCTTTTAAGTGTCAGACTTTAAGTGCTACAATGACGTGTAAATAATGATGTTAAAGTGATTCAAAACAATCTTTATTCATTGCAGAAGTGATGTAATTTTGATTACAATATTTATATTATTAATTATTTTACGATGTGGTGCTTAAGAGGCATACTTGAAGCGATAAGGGTTAATACTCACGTGAACCTAACTCGAATCTAACCTTTACAATTCCAAAGCGACATTGTTTGCCACACATACAGAAGCGAAATACCACTCTTAACCAACCAGACATCGAAATATTTCGCTTCTGCTTCGAGTCGTGCTCAAAGACCCCATTCCCCCAAAAATAATTTTCGCCAGGTCTTACGAGCTCAGAGAGGGTCGAAGAAAGCCAAAGCGGAAGGGGTGCACGAGGGGCTGACGGATCGCGAATCGGCCAGAAATAAGTAAGACTTGACGAAGTGCGCCCGCGGGGCTGCAACCCTTGATTACCGAGATCTTCATCTACATGCTAAACATCGTGCCTCGGCGCCGTCTTGAATACTCTTGTACTTACGTATGTATCTAGATTCACCGTCTGCAGCCCCTTCTTCGCCCTCTTGCGAGCGCCGACCCTCCTACTACGCCACCCTGCCTGCGGAACACATTCACGTACCATCTATATGATGTTTGCTTAGATTAAATTAACCGACCGTGAGCCCATCCTTTGTTCCTGCTCGCTGTCTGCTCGCCCCCCATCTCCTCAACTGGGGCGGGCGAGCAGAGCGAAAAAAAGAGCCGCTCCTGAGGGAGAGAGGTCGCAGGGACCTTGAATTTTAAATCGCTACAATTTTCAGAGCAAACGCGCTGCTTTTAATTTTCGAATTACACGGCGAGGTTGAATTTTTCAGGTTTCTTTTTTTTTTTTTTCTTTGGAAGAGGTAATTGCGGAGCAGAAGAGGCGCGGATGTAAAAAGGGGTGGTTTTCTTTGTCGAAGGCGCCATCCTTCTTAGTGGCGGGAGGTTGTACTAGAGGCTTCTTAAAAGGAGGCGCCACTTCTTTAAGAAACTCGCCTTATTCTTTCCCTTTCTTACCGACTTTCGAATTCTTTCCGGTTTCTTGGACGACTTTCGCGACGTTCCAATGGTAAACATCAGGGTTGTACTTCGGATATTTTTTTGCGAAACATTATTCTTCTTCGCTGCGCTACCTTCGTTTGTATCTTTTTATTTAATCGTATTGTGTTTGGAAAAAATAATTTTATTGGCAGTTCGTTTCTTTCGTTTCAGATTTTTTTTTAATTTCTTCAGCAATTTTGAAGACGTTTGGAATGAGAATGTTGGAGAAGGATAGGGAATACCGGTGATGCGAAAAAACATGCTTGTTTCGTTATTTCTTGTGCCGCTTCAAGCTGTTCTTTACCGACTCCTTCGCGAGCTGCCTTACCACGGGGTTGAAGACTACTTTCTTAAGGGTGGCGAGAAGAAAGAGGGTGAGTCTTCTTAAATGTCTTTGCCGTCTTACTCGCTTGAGGGCGACACTGGTATCGCGTTTTGAAAAAGAACCACGAAAGTATCCTCATTAGCATTTTATTTTGCCTGTTTAAAGAAACCACCCCTTTTCGTCACATATTATGAATTTCGAATTTATTCACCAAGCATTTAATATCTCTTCGTTTTCGATATCTTAGTTTATATAAAAATAAATAACAAGTTTTTCAAAAGACATCACTCTATAGTTGTAAGAAAAAGTTTTCCAAGTTTATTTATTAATTACAAATACAAGTTCGTTTCATTTTTACATTAACAATAGCATACGTGTTTAATTTGGTTCATTGAAAAATTTCATTCAATGATTTTCAACAAAAATTTATATACTAATTCGGGAAGATTTATAAAAAGTTAATGGTTTGGTACGTAACGATATTGACACAGAATTACATGAAGGAAGAAACAGTCCTTATTACGAAATATAAGAGCAGCATTTCCCGTGAAATTTGCATCCGAAACGAGCAGGTAAAGTGCACGAGATTTCGCGAAGGGCCAGACTACTCAAGAGCACAACCCCCTTCCGCCCTTGGTCGGCTTCAAAAGTGCTCCCAATTATTTTCCCCCCGTCCGTCGTGATTTTTTTCGTCCCCCTTGTCGGATTGATGTTCAATTTTTTATCTCCCCGTTGCCTATGCAAATACGCAAAGAAGATCCGCCGTGTAAAGGGATCGTCGTCCCGGCATCGGAAGGAACTTAATTTCTCTTGTCGTCTTCGATGGCCCCTTACACCCTCACCCTGTTCGATATAAAAATCGGAACAACGACGGTGCTCGAATATTTGTACACTCAGCGATAACAGCGTGTGAATCAAAATAAATTTCGTGAAAACAAAAATTGTTAATTCATCCACAAAGAAATTTTTGAAAATTCCTCTTCAATGCCTTGGCACATGTTTTAACTCTTTGGAGTTAGGTGGGTTAAAATTGATGCCACCTTTTGCTCAGCCTCTTATGCATCGTGGATTATATCTTAATCCACCTGGAAAAGTGGAAGTTACTCATCTAAACAGTTTAATATTTTAATAATTGAAATAAATGTTTTTTTCCATTTTTTTATATTAAAAAAGAATTTTGCACAACTTGGGATTTTATTTTCTTTAAAACCGTGCGCTTCAAAGGGTTAATCTATGCACGTACCTATAACGTCTATACAGTAGCTGACCACCCTCCCCTTACATTAGACCTTGTAAAAATCCTATTAACCCTGCGACCACCCGCTCACCCCTCTCCAAGAAAACGTAAAAACAGAAAGGAGAAAACCGAACACGTCCGATATTCGTTCTGCCCCCGACTCGGAGTGAAAGTTGCCGAGGAACATGGTCAGAAGAGGACCGATGGACGAAATACGCGCGGAACGGACCTGAAACAGTGCAGAGAGAGAGGGAGAGAGAGAGAGAGATCTCGGCGAGTATCTTGGCCGGGTCTCGCCGGTAGCTAGGCAACCCACCCCCTTGATCCACCGCCTGGTTCTCTCCTCACTTTCACCCGCCCTCCCACCCTCCCTCTTCGTCTTCCTGCACGAGGCACTCTGCTTCTCCTCAAACCTATCTCTCCCCCTCCCCCTCTTTCTTCCTTTCTCTCTCTCTCTATCCCTCCCTCTCTCACTTTCTCTCTCATCTTCTCTCCGTCTCCTAACTATCTCTCTCTCTCTTCCTCTCTCACTTTCTCTCTTTCTTTCCCTCCTTCTCTCTGTTTCTCTCTCATTTCCTCTCATTCTCTTCGACCCTCTCGCCCTCCTAACTCCCTCCCTCTTTCTCTCGCTCACTCGCCCATTCTATTTCTCTGTCTTTCGTAGGGAGGGTCGACGAGCAGAGCACAGCGACCCTCTTTCAAAATCCCTCCTCCCACGGCTCCTTGGAGGTCCCCATCCCCCGTGGCCCGCGCTCGCCACCCCTTTCGGCTGTTCTCTCACCGCGGGTGCGCGGGATCCCCCAGCCGCTGCCGCAACGGCCACGCTGGGGTACCTCAGAACCCCAGCCCGCTACCCGCCGGCTCTCGCCCACCTCACCGAGGTGCCAAGACTCATGAGAACTCACCCAGAAAAATTCTAGTCGATCCGAGAGCCGACGACGCCTGCTTTTTCTCCTCTCGCTCCGCCTTCCCTCCTCTACGCTCTTTCTTTCTGCTACGCGTCGACGGGTACTTTATTTATTCTTTTTTTCTTGGTTTACGATGGTGGATGCGGGAATTGGAATTTTTGGGCTTCAGGACACGCTGAAGAGGTTAGAATACGTTCGATGAAATTCATCGGATAGACTTTGTTTTGGTAAATTTCTTATAAAATTTCTGGAATACACTGAATAGAGTATTCTGAAGTTTGTATGTGTTTCTTTAAATTTTTTGAATATTGAATAACACTCTTTTGATTGGCTAACGTTACTGTTACGAAGTAATTGCAGTTTAGAGTACCAAATTAACGTTTTTGTCTGATATTCTTTCGAGTATTTTTTATCATTGCTCAATGCTTCTTTAAAATAGATTCTCAAGTGTTATCGAGATGATACCCTAAGTAAAATGTCACTTTACCAATCCCATCCACTATAACAATAATCTTCTATAAATAAAATAACACTATTGGACTTTGCTTCCTAATTTACTCACAATAAAGGGTTACGCTCAAGTTAACATTTTCTTATTCCCAACAAAACAACCATAACGTCCCGCCAATAATTCTGACTTCACCTCAAGTACTTCGCTGCTGAAAACATTCTCCTTTCTTTGCGCCTTCACCCGTTGCTCCCGGCACTGAAAACCCTATTATCCAGCGTTGAAGTAAGAAAATTCCCCGAACTACCCACACGCACCGCTGCATCCCCAGGTGAGAGAGTCCCACCCCGTGGAAAACCGCCACGGGGTGTCGGTTCGCCGAAGGTGGTCGGCGCCTGGAAAATCTTAACACCCTTCTGGGCACCATTTTGTTTTGCGGTCGGAATGCGCGGTGCGTGCGTGAACGAGGCGGTTCTGCGCATCGTCTTGCGGTTGGTTTGTGGTCCTGGGGGTAGCTAGGCCCGATCATTGGCCGCGGGGGTGCCGGGGCTGGTTTTTGGGGGTGTGGTGGCACCTTGCGGTTTGCGGGCTGATCTGCCATCAGCAGGGGGCGGCCCTCTTATCGACCTTCCATTGGCTCCCCTCGACCGCCCTGAGCCTGGACCAAGAAGCCGACGAAGATGTCACCTGACTTCCTGTCGATTCTCACCATCCAACCCCGTCACGGTGCTCGTCTACAGGCGACGAGGCTGCTGTTCGGCGAATATAATTGCATCGGGTACGTGGGACGAAGTTTTGTGGAAAACGGCTGGGAATAGAACGGGGAGAAATTTAGTTTGATGTGGAGGGGTGTGGACTCGCGACGGAAGTTTATTTTTGAAGGAGAACCTGAGTGGAAGTGAAGGATTCTGCAGTGGAACGTTGGATTTCTAGATCTTCGGGGTGTTAGGATTTTGTAACTTTGGGATTTTAGAGTTTTTTAATTTCTGGATTTTTGGATTAACCAATCTTAGATTCTTCGGGATAGAGATTGGGTTTGGGTTTGAGGGAGAACCCGAGTGGAATTGAAGGATATTGCAGTGGAACGTTGGATTTCTAGATCTTCGGGGTGTTAGGATTTTGTAACTTTGGGATTTTAGAATTTTTTAATTTCTGGATTTTTGGATTAATCAATCTTGGATTCTTCGGGATAGAGATTGGGTTTGGGTTTGAGGGAGAACCCGAGTGGAATTGAAGGATATTGCAGTGAAACGTTTGATTTCTAGATCTTCGGGGTGTTAGGATTTTGTAACTTTGGGATTTTAGAATTTTTTAATTTCTGGATTTTTGGATTAAACAATCTTGGATTCTTTGGGGTAGAGATTGGGTTTGGGTTTGAGGGAGAACCCGAGTGGAATTGAAGGAGACTCCAGTGAAACGTTTGATTTCTAGATCTTCGGAGTGTTAGGATTTTGTAACTTTGGGATTTTAGAATTTTTTAATTTCTGGATTCAATTGTGGTTTTTGACAGTATAAAAATTAAAAATTATTTTCATTTTTTAAAGATAAGTGTTATACTGATAATTACAAAAAGCACCATGTCAAATTCTAAATTATTTGAAAATCACTACAATATGAAAAGATAAATCTAAAAGTTTCTTTCTCCTAAAATTTACTTTCTATATAATAATTAAAGTTAATTATAGAGATTTTTATTATTTTCAAAAAAAAAAAAAAATAACTACCTATTTCATCCCGCACTTTTACCATATATTAGCATTCAAACGATTAATATTGATTCATTGTGACGAAACAAATATCTCTATAGTTTCGAATTTTTATCCAAAGCAATAGAGTATCCACGTCTCTTAGAATGTTATGCTTGCGAATAGGGACAGCGAGTTATCAATGGAGTACGAGGAGAAATCGAAATGGAAGCGAAGGCATAAAAATCGGAGGCTTTCAAGCGGCGGTCGTGCTATATTAGTCGGCCGGCGGTGCTGGCAGCGAAAGCAACCCTCGCCCACGGGGGAAGCTACTCCCGACGTTTAATTACGCGTCCCTCCGTAAACCAGCCGAAGGTTCCCTTTCATTAAGGCAATAATTTTAATAATTTTTATCTTTCCGTATAATCTGCCTAATTAAAATTACGCTTTGATCGCGCCGCGCCGCGCCACCCTCGTCCCAGCCGCATCCCGACGGTATTTCGAGACTCGACCGAATTTATGTCCGTGACTACTGCGAATACTCACCAACCCCCTTGTCCCTGCAAGTTTCAGGCAGTCGCTTTAATTTTTGCGGCAGTCGGGAACAATAGTTCTCGAACAACAAAAATGTTCGTGTTAAAGCTTAGCTAATCGAATCAAGAAATCTTCTATCTTTTTCCTCGACGAAGCACTGCCATTGATTTTATTTATTTTTGTTATTAGTTGGACTTGAACCAGTGCTAAATTTATTAAAAATTGTACTTTGAAAAAGCAGAAAATACATTTGATGAACCGTGAACAATACTGGTTCAAGACTAACTAATAATAAAAGTAAATAAAATCAATGGCAGTCGTTCGAATGGGGAGATTTTCCATTTTTTCCTTATCAAAGTGCTATCAGTGTTAAATTTATTAAAAATTGTGAAATCGTACATTGCGAATTTGATTTTTCAAATTATTCGTCCCAAATTTATTCTGCGTGACAACGTAAGAGATATAAAGAACAGTACGAGGAGGTAAAGGACGACGAAAACTAAATAGAAGGAAAGTAACGATAATGAAATTCGATGTTAGCAACCAATTTCACCAAACAATTTTCACACAACTCTTCGATCCATTCAAATAAAGTACAATTTAAATAATCTACTCTACAACAATTGTAACAATCTTAATACTCCATAAGGAAGCGTTCATTTCTGAATCAAGCAAGAAACTCAACTCAAAATCTGATACCTCTAGAACCTACTGTTACACCTGAAACTTCAGAAATACTCTGGAACGTTTCCATATATTAATCCATCGTCTTTTATTAACACGTTGAATGCCACGGTGATGGCGTCGTGGGGGTCACTGGTGACCGGCGCGCTCAAATGGATAGGAATACATAATTGAGAAAAATGTCAATACTTATCAATTTTTTATTATTATCATCGTTAATGCAAGACGTGAAGAAATTAATGTAGTATAAAATATCTAAAAGTAGTTACACTTATTTGTTGTAGGTAATATTTCAATAGCGTATGCATGGTATAATAGAAAACTCATCGTGACGCCACGGGCAAACCCTGTGAAACTGATTCAACGTGTTAATCATCCATTCTTATTCATCAATAGTTCATCTCTAATTGCATCAAACTAGACGAAGATCGAAAGGAAGACGTTCCCCTGTTCGGAGGCAATCCGTAAAATAGAATTCGCCTGTTCGGGAAGAATCCTCCGTTTGAAAGTCCGTGGAAGCCGTTCGAAAAGAGCATCGCATCAGCCAGTGATGGCTGGGAGTGTGAGGGGGGGGGATGAGCGGGGGCGGGATGTCTTTCGGAATGCTCGAGTTCGACGTTATCGGCGCATTCGTCTAACGCTTCTCATTTTACCCAACACTTTTCAAAACTTCTCATCCCTCTATATATCCCACTCTCTCCTCTCTCTCTCTCTCTCTTTCTCTCTTTCTCCTGCTACGTCTGTCTGTTTGGCCTGTGCTCGACTCGTTTCTCTCGTTGCGCGATCCACTCTCGGCTCTTTTCGCAGCCAGTGCAAAGAGATCCAAAGGGCTGGGGGTTGTTTCGTTGGCTCCGCCGAGCAGGAGATAGCGGAAGAAACGGCAAAGAGAGGGAAAGAGACGGGAGAAGGGAGGAGGAGGGAGGGAGAGAGATCGTATTCAAATGTTGATGAAATTGACCAGACGCCGCCTTTGATCTGGCGGCCTCTTCAAATATTCGCCGAAAGATTGAAGTGAACATCTGAGGAGAGCGAGAATTATCTTGGCCGGCCTGTTCGGGGAAGCCGGAAGTCTGCTGCAACCCCCGGTCTCACCTCCTCCCTGTAATACGTAGACGCGAGCACCAGGTGATTATGGTTCTGCGGAACTTTGATTCTCGTGGAACTGCTACCATCAATTTCTTTAGCCCTTAAATGCATGATTTTTTTCTTACATCTTGAACAAAAGTATATTATGCACGCGCGTACATGTTAGTACAAGGGAAAAGTAAAGAAAACAATTTATTTATGATATTTATTTTTGTGGTAATTCATTAAAAAACCTTCTGTTGCATATCTGCAACAGTATGGATTTACTAGAAAATTACACTGAAAATAATACTGTTGTAACGTTACAACGATATGCATTTAAGGGTTAGAGACACATCTGTTCGCTGGAAACTCTTCGGTTTATTTGAATACGATGGAAAAATTATTGTACAAGAATTGTCAGGGCATTAGAAGTATTTCTTAAAACAGTTGCACGAATTAGGTTTCTAATTATGAATAACTGTTAATATCATTAACAGCTGTTTGGTAAATCACAAGGTTTTGCATTCCGCAGAAGTGTAATTGTCAGCTTAAATCACAATGATCGACAAAAGATAATTGAGTACACGTAAAGTGATCCTGTAATAAATTTACACATTTTACCGGCTCAAAGTGAAAGATACGTATTATTACGTATGAAATATTTTAGATAGAATTTTCAAAAAATTGAAAAATTCCCAAATTCCAATTTCCACCCTGATTAACAGTATCACACCAGCTTCTTAAATTCCTACGACTTAACACTAACCGTACCCCAACACTTTGTCGATTCGAACATGATTATACACACGATTGTCAATTTAATATAAGGAAAAAAATGCGTAAAATAATTTGCATAATGATAAACAGTTATATATTTTCGTTTTCATTTTCAAATGTAGATCTTTAAATCAAATTTCACAACTGGTCGTTCGATCAGACGTGGTACTCTTAGCGTTACCACTTTCGCCCCCGATAAATCCCAGCGATCGCAGCACGATAACCTCGTCGACGTCGAAACAACAGGAACAACGAAGGGTGAGAGGGGGTGAGAAACGCTACAGCGTGGCAGGAAGTGGCTGCGCGTCCCTAGAAGGATCAAAGCGGCGGCGAGGAATCAATTTTTAAGAAACAAGATGTCGACCGGATGTTCTCGAGCCTGCCGCTCACGGGGTTGACTGCAACCCCTCCTCCCCCGGCAGTTCTACACCCCCGTTTCGTCGTTCACGGCCGTGCTTCTCTGTGCAGTCCATAGCCGAGGGTGGTTTTGATTTATGGAAACCGGCCGGCAGATTTACGAATATCAAATTCGCGTTTAAGAGGGTCGACGCCGCGGCGAGGGGTGGCCTGCACCCCTCGGGCTCATGTGTGTACATTACCGGTGGATTTACAGCGTAATCCTCGAAGAAGCTTGCGCACGGTCCCGATTCTTTCCTCGAGTCCGACCTATCACGATGGAACGACTCCTAAATCTTGCGTTGGATAAGATGGACGACGAATAAATTCCGGATGTTGCTAAGAGATTTCTCAGTGATGCGAATTATCGAGAATCTATGATAAACCTCTATGATAAATAGGTGACATCATAAAAGGGGATATTTCAGAGATGAAAATTGGAAGCGGTAGTTAAGGGTGTGAATAAATGCGTAACAATAATAAATACAATTTATTACGCTGGTTTATTCTTACAAGTTTGGGTTCTTATATACAGCTTTATCCAGGAGTAGAGAGTTTTTAGTGATTCCAAGGATTGGTGATTCAAGGATTGGTAATTCAAGGATTGATGATTTAACGACACGAAGGTTTTAGTGGAGTTCAAAACACTTGTTTATTCTTACAAGTTTGGGATTTTATATACAGTTTTAGCTAGATCTAGGGAGTTTTTAGTGGTACAAGGATTGGTGATTCCAAGGATTGGTGATTGATTCATGGATTTGTGACTCAAGTATTGGTGATTCAAGGATCTGTGATTCAAGGATTGATGATTTAACGACACGAAGGTTTTAGTGGAGTTCATAACACTTGTTTATTCTTACAAGTTTGGGATTTTATATACAGTTTTAGCTAGGAGTAGGCAGTTTTTAATGGTACAAGGATTGGTGATTCCAAGGATTTGTGATTTAAGGATTTGTGATTCAAGGATCTGTGACTCAAGTATTGGTGATTCAAGGATTGGTGACTCAAGAATTGGTGACTCAAGGATTTGCAATTCAAGGATTATAAGAGTCTGAAGATTCGACAAACACATCGACTGGACTCACAGCGTTATTGGTGATTCAGTACAATGAGCCACCTTATCGGTTGGGTAGACACTTCAGAGGCTAAACGCAAATATTTCTTTTTTGGAATAGAATCCTTGGCTGCAAGCGTTACTGCTCGCTCCCCAGCGGGAATGGGGTTTCTAATTAGACACGGAATACCCGATGCGTGTGCGCAAGCAGCGAAAACTTTCGCCGGTTCTTGTTCTGTCTTTATTAGAGAACCGGAGAGTGGCTTCGTTCGTTAGGTTCCTGGATCGATCCGCGACGAGAACAAAGATTAATTAACCGAAGAAGAGGTTCTGATAGATTCCACGGGGACTTTGAGAAAATTCAGGAGAGACTTTTTATGGAAAATATAAAATTCGTTGTTTTCACCCCTTTTTATCATTTTGCTGTAAATCGTAAGTCTCATAAGTGTTGCGATCAATAGTTTGCACAGCAGAAGTTGCACATGACATTTTTTTTAAACATCTCTCTAATAATCGAATAAAATGCTTTAGCGAATGCATTTCTATATTTAAAACTTTTTATTTATTTTAAATAAAATTTTTGCTCATTAATATTAGCGTGAATTTTGTACGCGATTTCCTATTACTCGATACACTTTCATCGTGTAAAAGAAGGATCAGCTTGTAAAATACTAGAAAAAGTAATCTATCATTTTCAATTTAAAAACTACAAGGTTGATGAAACTTTGATAGCAAATACATAAATTTCTTTAATTTCAAAAGAGACAAAATTAAGCATAAAAATCGTATTCTATGCTAATCAATAAAAATCAATAAATCAATAAATAGAGGTCCATCATAATGACGACAAAAATAAGTATACGAACAATATTTGCATATTATAAAACTATGTATGTATAAATAAATAACCGAGTAATCGAACCATGTAATTAATATTAAGTAATCGAAATTATAATAAATAAATAAGTAATCGAACAAAAAATAAACGAATAAATAACCAACAATATCCGCAGTGCCAAAAATTTGCTTGAATTCCAAACAACTCGCGGAAACACGCGCGAATCGAGCAACCCTCTGCTCGAGCCACCCCCGACGGAAGACGCGGCCGAGAAGAATGCAAATTCCGGCGACGGTAAACCTCGCAGGTCAGGAAGTAACGCGAGGAATAAATCATCCAGGACACTCCGACGGCCCTAAGAGGCAACCAGGTCCTCGAACACCCCCGTGTTTATGTGCCAGAATCGACATATTTCAGACGCGGCTTTAAATATTCAAGCGCAGGGGCCGCGAATATGCTTCCCCACACCGCTCGCCTCTTCCTTCGTGTGTTCCGACTCGTGATTCTTCTGGGGAAAAGAGTCGAGAGCGATCTCTCTGTCCGTTTCCCTGAAATTATCCTCCAATACGCTCTCTACTCTTTGAACGGAGACCCTGCGAGGTGTACGAGAAATTTTTGATCTTAAGAGTGTTCACGTGGTAACGAATTCTCTTCTTCGATGGAATTATTGAGAACGGTATGCAAATTTTAGATCGTCGAGAAGCCATTTAAGCGAATTTGGAAATTGTTCCTGGTTTTAATACGTTCATCCCTATTTTTAATATTTTTTCGGTATTGTTGATGTCACCTACGATATTTTCTCAAGTCTATTTGTATTTTAATGCTTCGAGAAATTTTTGATGGCCAGGATCTTAAGTGTTCACGTGATAACGAATTCTCTTCTTCGATGGAATTATTGAGAATGACATGCAAATTTTAGATCGTCGAGAAGCCCTTTGGACGAATTTGGAAATTGTTCCTGCTTTGAATACGTTGATCCCTATTTTTAATATTTTTTCGGTATTGTTGATGTCACCTACGATATTTTCTCAAGTCTATTTGTATTTTAATGCTTCGAGAAATTTTTGATGGCCTTGATCTTAAGAGTGTTCACGTGGTAACGAATTCTCTTCTTCGATGGAATTATTGAGAACGGTATGCAAATTTTAGATCGTCGAGAAGCCATTTAAGCGAATTTGGAAATTGTTTTTGACGTTCATCCCTATTTTTAATATTTTTTCGGTATTGTTGATGTCACCTACGATATTTTCTCAAGTCTATTTGTATTTTAATGCTTCGAGAAATTTTTGATGGCCAGGATCTTAAGTGTTCACGTGATAACGAATTCTCTTCTTCGATGGAATTATTGAGAATGACATGCAAATTTTAGATCGTCGAGAAGCCCTTTGGACGAATTTGGAAATTGTTCCTGCTTTGAATACGTTGATCCCTATTTTTAATATTTTTTCGGTATTGTTGATGTCACCTACGATATTTTCTCAAGTCTATTTGTATTTTAATGCTTCGAGAAATTTTTGATGGCCTGGATCTTAAGAGTGTTCACGTGGTAACGAATTTTCTTCTTCGAAGGAATTATTGAGAATGACATGCAAATTTTAGATCGTCGAGAAGCCATTTAGGCGAATTTGGAGATTGTTCCTGGTTTGAATACATTCATCCCTATTTTTAATATTTTTTCGGTATTGTTGATGTCACCTACGACACTTTTTCAGGTCTGTTAGTATTTTAATGTCTCTTTAAATTTTCTAAAGTAAATTCAGAATCCTATCTATTCCAAAGTAACCACAATTTCCAGTTCCTTCCTGGTATCTCTCTAACTTAGTGCTCTATACTTTTTCAACCCCTCTTGAAATATTTCGGAAATCTGTCAAAAATACTCCACGTCCTAATTCGTTTCAACGTAACTATAACTGTTCCTAATCGTTCCAACTCATCCACGTAATTTTCCTGGATATCCGAATATTCTTTCGATCCCTTCAATCTTTCCTGATCATCCAGAAAAGCGTCCCTACGCACAAAACTACCCTTCAGCAACGGTTCATCGAAGAAACGCAGCCCGCAACGATCGGACGGGTGGTTATTAAATAACCAGCCGCTCGACCAGCCTCCTCGGCCAACGGCCACAGCACGAGGGTGTAGAGGCGAGGGGAGGGTGGTTTTTCGACAAAAATACCTCGCGCGATACCGTGCATTCTTGGCGTGGGAGTCACCGCCGCCGCGGCCTTAATTAAAAATCCAACGAGCCCCCAAAAATGAGCCGCCGGTTTCGCGAGCAAGGGGTCGAAGGGGGTTAAACGGCGAGAGAGAGAGAGTGAGGGAGAGAGAGGCAGGGATAGAGGGTGGGGTTTAAGGGGCGGAGGAAAGGGTGGGATGGAGGTTGTGCTCGTACGTCGAGGCAGACCGCATTCTTTCGTTTAATTCCCGCGAATTTATAGAAGCGAGAGACGACAAACCGTGCGCCGCAATGGCCGGTTGTACGGCCTTTTCCGTGTTCTCCCGTTGCAGACGCACCCTTAAAAAGTATTGCCATCCGGCGGGGGTGTAATTGGATTCGACGCCGTCGTAGATGGGCACGCGCCTTTATTGCGTTCTCCTCGCCCTGTGCAGCCTGATGACCTTACCGTAAGCGAGAGGACGAGAAAGAGAGAGAAAGTGAGTGAGAGAGAGTGAGAGAGAGTGAGAGTGAGAGGGTGAGAGAGAAAGAAAGATAGGGTGGGTAGGTGAGAGGGCCAGAGGGAGAGGGAGCTTGGAAATGTTCATTGTTCGAGCGTCGATTTTTATTTTTCCGAGACAAGGGTGTTTCTTGTGAACAGTTGGGAGACGTGTTTTGATTTCAAGGTGAAAAAAGGGAGAAGTCCTATTATTCTATCATAATAATAATAAAAATAAACCTACAGACAGTATTTGCAAATCAAAAAACTATGTTTCATACTGTTCTCTCGTCTTCAACTTTTGCCCGTTGCTATATTGATTTCAAGGTCAACTTAATTACACCCCGTCTGGCAGTTTCCAAAAACATAGCCCCACCCAAACGAAGAAAAAATACGACAAGTGGGTGGTAACCGTCGTTCGACTGGCGTTGTCAGTTCCGTTTACCCTCTTACGGGGGTGGCAGGCAGGGTCCCGAAAGCGAGGGTAACCGAGCAAGGAGATCGGCCGGGCTGCTCTGAAATAATTAAACCGGCGCAAGTTTTTACGACAAGGTGTTCATTACGGTGGGTAATTAAGACGCCCCTTAACTAGACCCGCTAACCACCCCCGGGGGTGGTAAACCAACTTCTCAGCTCCGTGGGGGGATGCCGTCTTGGAAGCGGCCGAGGGGGATGATGGTGTAGGAAAGTTTTCCCGTTTTTAGAAGCGGACCGACTATTATCGGCGATTATGTTAGCCGGGGGAGGTCTTCGAGGAATCGCCTCCGTGGCGAACTTGTTCTTCCTTCTTCTCGTTTCTTTTTCGCTCTTTTCCCAAGGTTTGGGAATGGGACGGGAATCTCCTTTACGCCACGACGAGTCAATCGACGCGTTCGAGACCGAGTCTCGAGGCACGAGGAGGCTACACGATACTGCTGTTATAGTTATGTTACGTGATATCGACAGCTGAAACGAGAGAAATAGGTGGAATTTATTTCAAAGGGATGATAAGGGTGGTAGGTAAGGGGAAATTAAGAGAAAATAATTAAATTATTTATTTCGCATTGTCCATGAATAAGTAGGCATTAATTTAATTTTCAATCTATAAACATTCTATAATAAAAACTAAAATAGTACATAAACTATAACTTTTCTCACGTTAATCTTTTCTACAACAATTCTACACCCGAAAAATGAACGTCAAATGACTCCTTCATAAGTGAAAATAACGTCAGACCTCTGCCACAGCCTTCAGCTCTTCAGTTCCAAGGCACCAGTCCTCCCCACAAACTATACCAAAACCTTCAGCTCTCAAGTTCAAAGGCACACCAGTCCTTTCACCAAACTGTACTAAATACACCAAAACGTTCCAAACCAGATAAGAGTTCACGTAAGCCCCGATGATTATTACCGTGAAATTACTCGATCCTCTCCGAATCCCAGAGAATGGTACCCAAACCGAATTCGTCGATCGAATAAAAGTTTTAGGAGGCATTAGAAAATCGTGGATCCCGTTCACGGGCCAAAGACGTGTGTGCATAGCATAGGTTCCAAGTGTGTGATAGGTATCAGCGAGGAGGACTGAAATATCGGCTAAGTCCCCGTTAAGCTGCGCCCTGGCCGGGGAATTACTTTGGCCCTGCGCCCGCATTAATAAGTGACCGTCCCCGACAAACAGGCTTGATCCCTTGATTTCAAGACTACCAGAGTCCAGAGGATCCGGCCGGCGTTAGCATTAAACTTTAACTGTGCGCGCGTCCGCGCTCCGCTTTTAATCTCGGATTAAGCGTAACGCTTCATCAGAGAAATAGCCGCCCTCTATCTCTCGATCCTGACACGGTGCCGTTTTCCACGGCGCGATCTATCGACGAACGTCGCGCACGTTGGCGGAGAATCAGGTTCGTGGCATCTGCGAGGCGAACTCGTAGAATGTCATGCGTTAAAACATTTTCTAGACTGCTGTCAACGAAGGAAAATTTGAATAAAGGCGGGAAAGTTCAACCAGGGGTGGTAACGAGGAGAATCGAGGTTAGCATGGTGAATCGAGGTTACAAACGAGACGACACGGATAATTTTATTGACTACGAATACATTTTGTTGATCTATCGATCGTTGTTTCTTTGTTAAAGGGGTAGCGCTTGGTTCAGGTTAGATTGCGAAGGTGGAGAGTTGGTGAACGTTTCTATGTTAAGGATCGACGATCTTAATTCTCAGATTTATGTAGCTACAATTTAAGATTAATGTTGTAGAATAAATGTAATGTTAATTATGTCAAACGCTCTCTAAGACTGCACCCACGATAACTATACGAAAAAGACTGAGGGTAAAAAAGAAGAAAAGGTTGCTGGCACCCCAGGTGCCCCCTCCACAGAGACCTCGGTCCAAGAGGCAACGGTCCCCGATGCCGCGGTCGCCCAGGATCATCGTTACACTCTAACAATTAATAATTCTAACTTTAAATTTGTTTAGATTTTTTTAAATTTTTAGATTGCTTTTAGGATCATATATCTGTAAAAGTTAGGTTCAGTATAAATCAGGATGTGGGAATAAAGGTACGGTAGTTTCTGTTTCTTCTGTAGACTCTTATATTTAAATTTATAATCCAGTATAAACAATATTATTACTTTCCATCTTATGCTATCTTACACGGCTAAAAATAATTCATTCGTCGACAATAATTTCATTTCCACAAATATAAACTGATTTATTCCTCGATCATCTGACGTTAAGTTGTACGATAGTTCGGTTTCCCTGAAACTGACCGAATTCTTTTATACAAGCGAAACACCTTCGCCAAACAATACCATTCTTCATTCCGCATCAAAAAGATAAACTCTGAAACGATAGTCGGGGGTGGATCATAAATCTGCCAGCCAAACAGCTTCCCTTCGGATCATCCCCTTTCCTCTACACTTGCACACCCTGGAGGCGATGAAGAAGAAGCTTCTCTTTTGCTCGCAGCTCGCGTGCACTTTGGCTTATTAAGGGCTGATTCACCGCCACCTCACCCCCTCCCCCAACCTCCTATTAAACCTCGTCCTCCGCGCTGTCCCGCAACCGTCGTTCATCACTGCCCCCCGCGGAATGAGTTATGCGCCCTACGAAACGTACGCCCCTGCCCAGTTAGAACTCTGTGTCTCAGGCTCTGTCCGAGCTCGAAGATTTGTCGGTTTGCTCGGAAGATGGTGTCGTACAGAGCTTGTCCGTCATCCGTTGTTACTGGATTGTAGACGAAGTGTAAGTTTGATATGGTGTACCAGAGTGTGCAAAATATCTTTGGCGAAGTGTCTGATACAATATTGTGAGGGTGAACTGATGACGGGATTAACGTAAGGATGTAGGGATTTTTATGGGTACTTTTTTTGAGTATAAATTCTCAGATTCCTAAACCTTGAAATTTTTAAACTCTTAGAATCCCAAATTCTAGGACACCACAACTCTCAAATTCTAAAATCTTAAAATATTCACATTCGGAACTTCTGAGATTTCTATGTTCTTAAATTTTAAGTTTTCCGAACTCCTAAATTCCAAGACTCGAATATTTCCAAATTCGAAGCTTTATAAGATCTCAATCTCAAACTTCCAAGTGCAAAATTCCCAAATTTCTGAATTCCAAGATTCTTAAGCTTTCTTCAAATATCCAAGCATCCAAATTCCTTTAGAATTCGGAGTTTCCAAATTTCTCAAATTTGCATACTCTCAAAGTCTCAAGTTTCCAAGTTCTGCAGAACTAAAATCCCTAGAACTTCCAAATTCACGAGTTCCCATTCACCCAAACTCCAAGATCCTTGAATTTCCGAACACCTAAATTCCTTAGAATCCTGAATTTTCAAATTTCTCAAATTTGCATAGCAAGAATCCCAAGGCCTTTAAATTTCCAAGCACCTAAATTCCTTAGAATCTCAACTATCCAAATTTCTCAAATTTGCCAACCCTCGCAGTCTCAAATTTTCAAGTTTCCCAAAAATTTCCAAATTCACAAATTCCAGGGCCTTTAAATTTCCAAGCACCCGAATTTTACATAGAATCCCAATCACCAAAATCTCCAACCCCTGACCCTTGAAAACCACCCTCCCAAGACACGCTTGTGCTTTTCAGCCTGTCGTCCGAGCTGGCCGCGAGGAATCACGGTGAAACCGAAAAACGGATCGCCGTTGCGCCCTGCGGGGTTCTTCTCACCCCCTTGTTCAGCCTTGCCCGGGCTCGTCGTTACGCGGTGCCGCGGAGAAAAAGGAAACGAAAGAGAGCGGGCATCGAAACCCATGAAGAATGGCGACACTCAATCACGCCTGGAAGACAACCGCCTGGGAGTCGAGCGTCCGAAACAATACGAAACAAACGGCCCCCGGGGGCGGATATTAGTTTTTCGATTCCTCGAGCCCCAATCGACGGCCTAGCTCACCCCTTTCCTCCACCCTCCTCCACCCTCCTCCACCCCATCGCGCGTTTTCAACACGCACTCCTCCGCGTTATTTTTCTCAGTCATATTCCCAGCTGCGCATTTATCACTTTTAAACGAGCTTGGAGGAGCGACTCGCCCCCCTTCCTCTTCTTTAAAACCGAACACCGCCCCTGCCATCCACCCTTCTTCCCTCTTCACGCGATTCCTCTTCCTTTCTTCCTGTTTCCTCTCTTTCGCCTTGTTGCACGTGTGTATGTGTGCGTTCCCGTGTACGCCTTCGTGAGCGTGTTCGAACGTTTTTGTTCGCCTTTTTAGTAATAGAAAGGTGGACGAGAAACGGGGTGGGGGGTGGAGACAGGCACCTCGGAGACCCATAACTCTGCCATACGGAGTTCCAGAGTATAGCGACGCTCCGGTGGTTCCTTGTTCACGTGTCCTCTACTTCGTTCTCCCTGGGTTTTGCGAGAATTTCCCGGCAGAAGATGGATAAATCTGAAAGAGAATTTTTAGAAGATTCATGATCCAAACGAGTGTTGCTTGATCGTTGAGACTCATTACAACACCAGTAAAATAAATGTAACGTAATGTCCATCATAAAATAACATAGAACAATGAAATCTCATTTTTTTTCCCAAAAATTTGTTGCATACAACCTCGTTTCACCTATATCTCCCGAATTCTAAAACCACAATTTTTCTGATAATCCAATATTACGCGTACGTCTTTACTATAAGCACGTCTAATCGCGTTGCAACTGAAATTGCGACCTTTTCTCCTGCGAACCTTCTTCAGAATCCTTCAAGGACCTCCATTGAAGGGTCGTGGGAGGCGTCACGGTGCATAATCGCCGGGATCCCAGGTTGCAGGCAGGCTAATGACAATTTAAATGCATGGAATTAACGTGGCCGAACGCGGCGGCCACGCGACAGCCAAATAATATCGTTTCATCCCCTACGGGACGCGCGTCGATTCGACTAACTAGAAACCCGCCCCAACGACCGACCGCGACGGTTCACCGACAAAAAATAATCCTGATCCGACACAGGCGCGGATTTTTCCAGCCCTGGATACCGTCGATGTGTGAAGATTCGTTAGAGGAAGCGTTTGGGGTGGAAAAGTGATAGGGGGTTGTTTTACGATGTCTCCTTTTTTCCAATTTTTAAAGTGGACCGTGCTCTTTCGTTCGTTAATAGTAAACACTATTTATATAGTTTATGGAGCATATTCATATTTCAATTATTAATGCTTCGATTTGTGATTTAAAGGAATTACAATTTTCTTAATTAATCTTGTATGAAAATTCTGAGGTTTTCTTTTAATTCACCATAAAGTTTTAGAGATCGTTTAACAGAAATTGAATAAAAAATGAATAGAGGGTTGTTTTACGATGTCTCCTTTTTTCCAATTTTTAAAGCAGACCGTGCTCTTTCGTTTGTTAATAGTAAACACTATTTATATAGTTCATGGAGCATATTCATATTTCAATTATTAATGCTTCGATTTGTGATTTAAAGGAATTACAATTTTCTTAATTAATCTTGGATGAAAATTCTGAGGTTTTCTTTTAATTCGCCATAAAGTTTTGGAAATCGTTTAACAGAAATAGAATAAACAGTAAATAGGGGGTTGTTTTACGATGTCTCCTTTTTTCCAATTTTTAAAGCAGACCGTGCTCTTTCGTTCGTTAATAGTAAACACTATTTATATGGTTCATGGAGCATATTCATATTTCAATTATTAATTCTTCGATTTGTGATTTAAAGGAATTACAATTTTCTTAATTAATCTTGGATGAAAATTCTGAGGTTTTCTTATAATTCGCCATAAAGTTTTAGAGATCGTTTAACAGAAATGGAATAAACAGTGAATAGGGGGTTGTTTTACGATGTCTCCTTTTTTCCAATTTTTAAAGCAGACCGTGCTCTTTCGTTCGTTAATAGTAAACACTATTTATATGGTTCATAGAGCATATTCATATTTCAATTATTAATTCTTTGATTTGTAATTTAAAGGAATTACAATTTTCTTAATTAATCTTGGATGAAAATTCTGAGGTTTTCTTTTAATTCACCATAAAGTTTTAGAGATCGTTTAACAGGAATAGATTAAACAGTCAACAAAATAGTTGCTCTCTGTTTATTTTCCTGTGAAGCTTTGCAAGTTCAGTTGCTTATTCGTTGCATTGTTTAGTTTATCAATTTTTTTTTTATTTAACAATTCCACCTATTAAAATATTCATTATTATAAATCTGAAATTGAATTTTTAGAAGATTCATGATCCAAACGAGTGTTGCTTGATCGTCGAGACTGAGATTTACCTGAACGACATCGACAATTAAATTTTGTCATTTTATGTTAAAAACGGTGAAAGAAAATCTTAGAAGAAGAAAAACTATTTAGTGAACATTTCTAAACGCTCCACGAAGCTTTCTTTGTTCGTTCAAAACTCGTTGAAAATAGTCCGGGCAGAAAGAAGATATTTTCGTGATAAATTATTCCCTTCCACCCCCTCTATTGTAACAAAATTTCCCCGAATGAGAAGTATCTGGGGCTCGTTAAACGCCTCTCTGACGCCTCGAATTCCGGCGGAAGCGACTCGTTCGTCAGGCCCTCCTTCCTTCCGGCGGTAACTTTTAATTCGATCAAATTCGCCGAGCGATCGGGCCGAAACACACAGGGGCGGGGGAAGGGGAAGGGGTGGGTGGAGGTGGGGCGGTTAGCTGTTGGAGATGAAACGAAACAGCCTGGCGAGGCGGCTGTGTAACCGAATTTAGCGATTTTTAATTCCCGGCTACGGGAGCGAACGCCTCCAGCAGCCGATACTACAAGGGGCTGGAATCACCCTAAATCGCTAATAAGGCTTCGCAAACCTCCGTACATCCCGCCGACAGGGATTCCCGGTTCTCATTCCCTATGCTAATCCTGCCGTCTGATCGGGATCCCCGTGAACAAGATTCGTTTGAGATTTTTATTCAACGCTAGGTTTACGGGACTCGTCAATTTGACGGGTTTCGGAATTCATGAACAATATACGCAAAAACAATCACTATTATTCTTAATAATTTTTGTTGACTTTTATTGATGGACTGATAAGAATATATCCTTATTTATTTCCCTCTCAGCTCTAGAGTTACAAATTCTGTACGATGTATATTTGTTTCTTAAATAGATGCAGGAGAAATGTCCGTAAATCTAGTGTTAAGAGGGGGTGAAGTAATCGAACACGTTTTCTGTTCTTGGTTAATTTTTGAACGAACTGTGGGAATATATAAAGCATTAAATGCGACTTATACTGTATGTTGTATGTAGAATCATTAATATTTGTAAATTTTGCAAATTTATATTTGTGAATTTGTAAATTTTGAGAAGAGCAGTTATGGTGATTGGAGTTAAGTAATATATTAAAAAGATAATTATAAATTTGAAATGATAATTTTATTTTATTTTGTGAGATAAATTATGGACGGGTGTGTACCTGGTATAGTAGTTAGAGGATGAAGTAATTTTTAATGATGAAAATATAACTTTGCATTAAAATACTTACTCTGGACTTCCAACAAGAGAGACAACCATTCGTCAAAATCTGTAAAACAATTGCAGCTGGCCCTCCGGGCCCTTAACTTAAAAGATATCTTATCATAAATCATAATATATCATAAAATAATGAAATTTGTGAGTTAAATTAAATTAAAGCCTATTTCGTCATAATTCCAGAGAAAAAAAAAATAAAAAAGACACGTAACGCACATTCCGCCTCCGTTGTAAATTCAGAAATCCTCAATAATTACCTCAACAATTACAAAAGGTGTTCCACGATTTATGCACTTTTTCACATCACTCATACACAAAATTACCCACAACTGCATATACACAACCGTTTAACGAATAAAAAGGGAGCAAGTGTTGGACGTTTAAAGAAAGCAGCTCGAAAGGGATAGCTTGGAAACAGCAACGAACAAATCTTCGTGCATCAACGTGCACCGGAAATGGATACGCATCGGTCGTAATTCGTGGCCGCGCAAGTGCAGCGCGATTAATTTTCTCGCTGCAGCTGCATCCGCAGTCTTTCCGCGTTTCGGCGGTCGCTCGTTACGCAGGCCAGCCTTTAATCTCAAAGCGTCGGTGCTATCTCGCGGAACGAAACGCTACTTCCACGTAGAAATGCGTTGGGGAGCCAGGGAAATCTTCTAGCAACTGTATTCCATTGGAAAAACGATTGAAGGATCGCCTGAGGCTATCGAATAATCCTGTTTCCGGTTACTGTCCTGCGTGACAATTTGCCGCAGACATTTGTATAAACGTGAAACAAGAAATTTATATGGAAAATTGTGCAATGTATTTAGAAAATTATTAAACCCTTGTATAAACGTGAAACAAGGAATTTATATGGAAAATTGTGTCATGTATTTAGAAAATTATTAGACCTTTGTATAAACGTGCAAAAAGGAATTTATATGGAAAATTGTGCAATGTATTTAGAAAATTATTAGACCTTTGTATAAACGTGCAAAAAGGAATTTATATGGAAAATTGTGCAATGTATTTAGAAAATTGTTAGACCTTTGTATAAACGTGAAACAAGAAATTTATATGGAAAATTGTGCAATGTATTTAGAAAATTAGTTAGACCTTTGTATAAACGTGCAAAAAGGAATTTATATGGAAAATTGTGCAATGTATTTAGAAAATTATTAGACCTTTGTATAAACGTGCAAAAAGGAATTTATATGGAAAATTGTGCAATGTATTTAGAAAATTATTAGACCTTTGTATAAACGTGCAAAAAGGAATTTATATGGAAAATTGTGCAATGTATTTAGAAAATTGTTAGACCTTTGTATAATAGTGCAAAAAGGAATTTATATGGAAAATTGTGCAATGTATTTAGAAAATTGTTAGACCTTTGTATAAACGTGCAAAAAGGAATTTATATGGAAAATTGTGCAATGTATTTAGAAAATTATTAGACCTTTGTATAAACGTGCAAAAGGGAATTTATATGGAAAATTTTGCAATGTATTTAGAAAATTGTTAGACCTTTGTATAAACGTGCAAAAAGGAATTTATATGGAAAATTGTGCAATGTATTTAGAAAATTGTTAGACCTTTGTATAAACGTGCAAAAAGGAATTTATATGGAAAATTGTGCAATGTATTTAGAAAATTGTTAGACCTTTGTATAAACGTGCAAAAAGGAATTTATATGGAAAATTGTGCAATGTATTTAGAAAATTTTAGACCCTTGTATAAACGTGAAACAAGAAATTTATATGGAAAATTGTGCAATGTATTTAGAAAATTATTTTTTACGTGGAATTATATAAAAATTGGGTTTGCAAGAATTTTTTCTCTCAGAGAATTGTGTTTAAAATAATTTTTAAGTGTAGTCGTCGTTTAATTGCAAGTATTTGTTACGTTTCCGTAGAATGTTGATAAGGGTAAATAAATTATCTTTGTTCAGAAGGAATTATTGGGAAGCTTGATATCCAAGAATTTAATTTTAACGAAATTCGGTGTAACATTTAAACTGTCGTAATCAATAAAAGAATATTTATAGAATAATAATTAAATTCATTAATCTCGATAAATTTAATTATCGACGAGTAAATAATCATTTATAGCTCGAGTAGAAATTAACCCACAAATGTTGTAATCGATGAAAATAATATTCGTAGAATATAATGTAACTTTAATTGTTATGTTTCTTTTAAATTTTTCATTTAGAAATTAGTTTCGCTACGACCATTCATTGCGCTCTCCTACAAATCTTACAATTTCTATGTGCAAAACGAGAAAAATAAAAAGTACAAGACAAAACACGATTAGAAGGATTAAAGGAAGAACGGGCGTCAAAACGGTTTGAAATTGGAGAATCGGTAAAGAAAACGGGAAATTTTTCGACCGAATCGCGGCGGATCGAAGAGGCAAATAGAAGGGGAATAATTTAACAAACTGATTATACAATCAACGTCCGCCGGTGATTCAATAAGTCGGAGAACCACTGGGTATTGATGCTCGATCAGCCAGCCCCTGGAGGTTTAATTAAATACAACCCCCAACCCCCTCGTCGACGGTGGGTAGCGTGGCCTCGCTTCTAGGCGCGTGTAAAACGAGCGATATTTTTCACGAAAACCGCCCAGCCGGACGATCTCATATCTGGCCTCGACATCACCAGCCGAACGTACAAACTGCCTCGAATTATGAAGTCCCTTTAACCGAACCGCTCCTTTGTTTCGCTAATTACGATATTTGTACTTGGAGTTTCGTTCGCCGGGGGAAAAAGAGGAAGGTTCGCTCGATCGACGGAGAATCGAAAGGCGAGGGAGGTTCGCGAGATTTTTATTTATTCAGTTTGTATTCGGGACGAACCAGGGAATAATAAATGCAATGCGTTATCACGGTTGTTTGTAGAAATTGAAATTTAGCTAAATTTGTTGATCTCGCTTGTAAAAGAGGGAAAATAGTACGAGAGAGAAAGACAAAATATAATAAGTGACTTTAATTAATTATTTATGATTAATTTATGAATTATGATTAAATAATTTTTAATGATTAACTTTTCGCGAATTCTTCCCTTATTATAGCGTTCATATTACTGACGGTGTAAAAATGCTACATCATATTTACCGCTGTTCTAAATAATTATTACCCTTTCTAGGATTACCTAATTATTTTCTCTCGAATCCTAACTTCTTTCTATCGGGTCCCTTACATTATTTACTGTAGCGGACAAAAGTTTAAAACGTCAATTTTACAGTCCACAAATATTGTTTTTTAATTGTAAATTAATTGATTAATAAAAAGTAACAATATAAATAAAATTTATATTCTATGCTAATCAATAAATAGTATTATACTATGATAATAATAAAAATGAATAGATAAACAATATTTGTGGACTGTAAAATTAAGCTTTACATTGTCCTGTCGTCTTAAACTTTTTTCCTCCAATATAAGTATACTCATAGTCATCAAAAAGTAACGTTTCAGCGCGATTCGAAACCAAATTCGCGAATTCCTATAAAAACCAGCCAATCCCCTAACACCGTTCCCCGTCCAAGAAACCGCCCCTGAAACGAAAGAATTCACCCCAGACCTCACGCCCCCTCCAAAAAAAAAAGGGAAGCACGACGAAAGAGGAGCCGTTTCACGGAAAGGACGAGGTGTGACGGCAAATTAAGCTGATCGCGTCGGGATACGATCCTGTCGTACCTATGGGCGCGTGACGTTGGTAGCAATGTTGCTGGGGATATGACAGGCGCGCATGGCACGGAGTGTTGCAACACCCCCCGCGTCAAGAATTCATGCAGCCTCGATGGGGGACCATAATTAACCGAATACCGATACTCACCAGCTTACCCGACTCCATCTGCGACATACGCCCGTCTATATGTGTATATATATGCATATGCATATATATGTACGCATGTATATAGATATAGACAGATAGATACGCGTATACACGCGAAAGGGTTGCGCGTGTGCATATACATATGCGGCCGGGCGCGTAATTCTGCGTGCACCTGTTCGCGCGCGCCAACTATGCACCCGAACTCGCATAACCGCCGGAAAAATGGCGGGCCTATCGGCTGGTCGATCGACGGCTGGAATGATAGACAGCTGGATGGCCGTTTTGGGTAATTGCAGTGTCGTACTACTCGATTTTTTGGGAGCCATTCCGTTTTTCGAAGCAAATTGTGCTTCGATCTTTATTAGCGTGATAATGTGAGAGGTTGGAGGTGACTGTTGGTTTTTGGTTGGAGATTTTTTAATAGTAATTCGAGTCTTTTATAATTTCTTAATTTTTGAACGTTGGAATGGAGATGATGATTGGGGTCGTTATTTTGCTGCAGTTTTAATTTGCTCTTTGTTGTGGATTATTAGAGGCTTCAACGAATTATGATCGGTAATTTGCAATTTTTATGATTTTCATGTATTGGAAAAATGAGGTGTTCTTTTGGATCTTTGAAGAGCTGAGGCACTAAAAATCATTTTTTCTGGGAAATCTTTTATTTGATATTTACACGATGTTAAGGTAAGAAGATTAATTTAAGTAACTTGTTTGTTTTTATATTTTAAAAGGTATTGCATTTATTTAAATTGTTAAAAAGAATTGATAGTACAATTGCAAGAAAACTGTCGATGGTAGTAGTAAAGGTAGCGATAAGAGCAGTGGTAGCAACAGTGTTAACAGCGACGATAAAGCAAGAAATAATGAACGCCTTGCTGAACACACTTACAGCCAAGGTTTCGAAGTTCACCGCGCTGGGGGTCGTTCTGAACTGACCTTACCCTAAACACGTACCCAATACATTCCTCTCGAGTGCACACGTACTCTCCCATACGACTGAGCAAAACTTCACCACCATACCAACGGAACCTGAGAGCTGAAGAACTTCCTCGAATTCAGAGCTGGCTGAAACAGGTATTTGAGTATAGACGAACCAGCATTACTTCTACCCTTATGGCTTTCAATATACATTGATCACTAAAATTGGGCAAAAATTGTATAATCGAACCGAAAGTTAGAATTCTTTACTTTGCAAATGCAATTTCTGCGCTGTTCCGATACTTTTGCATCACACTTAGTTTAAGTGCCTAGTTTACCCAGTTTTCGAACTACCTTCAATCAAGAGCCACTTTCAACTCCTTAAAACTGTAACCGAAAGATTCTACACAGAACCATTTAACAAACCCCCAATTAAAACCCGAACCTAACTCAAGAATTTTATACATATCCTTGCAACAAATCCCTTAATAAACCTCAAACCTAATCTGAACCTAACCCAAGAATTTTATGCATATCCTTGCAACAAATCCCTTAATAAACCTGGAACCTAACACGAACTTAACCCAAGAATTCTACACAGTGCCTTGCAAGCAACCCCTAACCAAAACCTGAACCCGAACAAAACCCAAGAATTCTATACAGTCCCTTGCAAGCAACCCCTAACCAAAACCCGGACCCGAACCTAACCCAAGACTTCTACACAGTCCCTTCCAACCAATCCCTAAGTCAACCCCTAAGTCAAATCCGAACTTAACCCTAACCTAACCAAAAAAATCCTTCATAGACCCTTGCAACCAATCCCCATCATCATCATCATCATCATCATCAATGCAACCGTGGATAGAGAAACGGTTAGACACCGATTAAAAATTCCCGTCCTCTCACCCCTTGCGCACCGCGCTGTCTTCCCTAGTGTGTAACATCTGCCGAGCTACAAAAAACGAGGAAGCAACCGTCCTGAGGGAGAGAAAGGGGGGTTGCACAGACGGAGAGAGAACGGAGTGGAGCGTCTTTCTCTCGCGCTTCCTCGAAAGGAACGAGGACCGGTTTCTCACCCGCTCCCGCCCCCTCGAGGGGGTTGAAGGGGGGAGTTAGAACTCCGACGGCAGCGGGCGACCAACGGAAAGAGAGGCGGCTATGGTTGGGACAGAGAGGGTGGAAAACCCCCGCCCCTTTACGGGTCTGCCGGCGGTGGCGGCGGTGTCGTATCTTGGCCTCGGTGGCGCGCCGCTCTATCGACGTACAGCCACCCTCCTCGGCTCTCCCCCCTTCCCCACCCACCCCCTTCTTGTCTTCCGAGCGACCTCCGCCCGCCACGCTATCTAGCCACCTTTCCGCCACCGCTACCCCCTGCACCCTCGTTCTTCTGTGCACCTCGCGATCGGCCGAGATAGCGAGAGGCGAAAGAGGTCTTTGGTCGCGAGGAGGAAACGTCTTTGCTGGAGAATTGGGTCTTGCGACGGGGGTTGAAGAAGATGTCCTCTGCGTGAGAGGAAGAAGCGGATGGTTAGGTGTCATGAAGCGAAAGAATGGATCTAGGTACGATTCATGGAGGATTTTAACCCTTTGAGCGCTATGGTTTCTCGCACAGCCATTCAGTTTTAACTATGAACGCACATATGAGTTCTTACACAGCAATCTGAGCTATGAACGCTGTATAGTTCTATAAAATAGTGTGCTTTGTCGTAAAAAGTGGACGGTCTACAATTCATGAAGTTCGAAATCCGTCAAATTGAGTAATCTAAGAGTTAAGAGGTTTTTAGAAAAAAAAATGAACAATTATGCGAGTTTAACCACTCACCTATTAATATTCTACAAGTGCACTTGTCAGAAATCAAAATACAGCTAAGGCAAATTTAATGGTATCCAAAAATAGCTGCAAAATATCGTGATACCAAAGAAGAGGAGGTCTTACGTTTTCTTAGACGTTTTCTAAATTTAACGGTATCCCAAAAATGGCTGCAAAATATCGTGATACCAAAGAAGAGGAGGTCATACGTTTTCTTAGACGTTTTCTGAATTTAACGGTATCCCAAAAATGGCTGTAAAATATCGTGATACCAAAAAAGAGGAGGTTTTCTTAGACGTTTTCTGAATTTAACGATATCCCAAAAATGGCTGTAAAATATTGTGATACCAAAGAAGAGGAGGTTTTCTTAGACGTTTTCTGAATTTAACGATATCCCAAAAATGGCTGTAAAATATTGTGATACCAAAGAGGTTTGGTGATACCAAAGGTTTTATGCTTTCTTAGTCGTCTTCTGAAAAAAAAAACGTGTTCCTGCGTGGACACGTGAAGATGAAGGAAGGGAGAGGATCGAGGGCAGCAAACGGAAGTCACGAGAGTGAAATCTGAAGCGGGACGAAGCGGGCTGGGCGGTAGGAAGAGCTCGCGGGCAGGGATCCGTGAATGGAAACGCGGCAGGAGGAGATGTATTATCATGAAAACGCGTTATTGAGATCTCTATGGGTGAATTAGCTTCCCTCAACAGTTTGCGATGCACGGAGCCAGACACTGTGTACGTTCCCGAACATTGGGGATTTCCTGCAGGTTGGTTTGACGCGACGGAAAATAGATATCGCGGAATGCGGGATCCAAGGAAGACTGTTGCTGCCTGTACGATTAGGCTAACGTTCCTATCAGCCGTCGCGCTGTGGCTTCCGTAATTGATTAATTAACGGATCCGAGTGTCAGAAGGCCAATTTGTGTCATACAGTGGCGGACGAAAGTTTAAGACGACAGGACAATGTAGAGAACATAATTTCGTGGTCTGCGAATATTGTCTGTAGATTGATTTTTATGGTTATTATGGTGGAACACTATTTATTGATTAGCACAGAATGCAAATTTTGTTTATCATGCTATTCCTTATAAATTAGTTAATTTAATTTCGTTGACTCTTTGGCCTTAAGACGAGAAGACAATGTAGAACATAGTTTTTGGTCTGCAAATATTGTCTGTAGATTGATTTTTATGGTTATTATGGTGGAACACTATTTATTGATTAGCACAAATTTCAAATTTTGTTTATCATACTATACATTTTTATTGTTATTATGGTGGAACACTATTTATTGATTAGCACAGCATGCAAATTTTGTTTATCATGCTATTCCTTACAAATTATTTAGTTTAATTTTTTTCACTGTTTGGTCTTAAATTTTCTGTAAATGCAAGCAGAACTTGAGAATCTGACTATTTTGGCTTATATCTTCTGGTGACCTCTGTAATTGATTAATCCAAGGTAGGTTCAAAAGGTTAATCTGCATTCTAGATTAATTTTATTACGAAATGGAAACAACAGCGATAGCCGATAATAAATAATCGTATATTTATTATACTTTTTCATGTTGCGCTCCAATTGGGTCCATGTAGATGCAGCTCGACGAAAGATCTCACTCCAGGGACATAAACTATTCAAGAAGTAAATTTTCTTTCATTATCGTAAACGCTTAAACGTTGAAATCTAATAAACCATCTCTTCTTGAAGAATTGCTTGTAAACAATTTAGAAAGAGGAAGGGTTTAATAATTTATCGAATTCGACGTAAGAAATAAAATATTCGAAGGTCCCAATTTGGAATTTTATATTTTACATTAACATACGTGTGTCCATCAATAAACTACTTTACATAGATCAGCAATCTTCATAAATTATTATAGTTCTCCTAAATAATTGTTATCTGTTAAAATTACACTACCATGGAATTATTACAGTCTGTTATAAATTTATTTAATTTACTCCCACTTTCGATCCGAAACTCGAGAAATCCTTAGGACTCGCATCCTGACCGCTGAAATCCTAATCGAGCTTCCTGCACCGCCAAACCCTAGCAAATAAACCCCGGAATCCCTCGTTCGTCGTTCGAGCACAGTGACATCTTATCGACAAAAGAGCGAGCACCCGGTACAGCGACACCTAAGCGAGTGCGTGGGGCCGAAAGGGTTGGCCCTTCGGCTAGATCGAGCCACCTAGAGCGTGTCGTGGGCTTTCAGGGGCCGAGGATTCGAAAGAGGAGGAAGACAGGGTGGAAAGGACGGGGTTAGCTGTCAGGGAGATAAATCGGCCCCGGCTTAATTAAATCTTCTTCCGTGCTACCCGGCCAAGCCAGCGTTGCCTGCTGCCGGACACCATCCTCGGAGGGTCCAATTGTTTCGAGGATATCAACCCTGATTTAGGGGCACGCGTATTCCCCAAGTACATCGCGAGTACTACCTGACCAGCGCCGGTGATCCTCCTGAACCGCGCTTTATTATTCGTCCTCGTGTGAAGTACTCGCTCTTGAATACTTTATTTAACGCATCATGTAGGTAATTGCACCAATTGTAATGCCATTCCTCGTAATTCCGTGATATTTCAATATTTCGTGATAGCTGAGACAACGCATAGCGATGGATAAGCAAATCGCTTGGATGGTTCAAGGGATTTTAAATATTTCAGTAGTACGAGTCAACGATTTCTGTTACACAAGCTTTTCTTTACTTTTCTAACCAAATTTATTAATAATCTCGTATTTCTTCAATTTTTTAGTTTCTGACGATATCCAAATCAATACACAATAACGAACAAAGTAGTTACTTGACAGCTTCAAAAAATTTAGTAGTATTGGTCAATAGTTTTCGCTCATAAGCAGTATTCCAGCTTTCTAATCAAATTTCTTACTATACTAACTCATTACTTTTTTTATTTTACATTCTCTGTCAATAACAAAAACCATACGTGATAGTAAATAAATAAATAACCTGCAAACTTCAAATATTCAGTAGCACGAGTCAATAATTTACACTCACAAGCATTACTCCAGCTTTCTAACCAAATTTCTTATTATACCAACATATTACTTTCTCCATTTTCCATTTTCTATCAATAACAAAAATCACACATGATAGTAAATAAATAAATAACCTGCAAACTTCAAATAATCAGTAGCACGAGTCAATAATTTACACTCATAAGCATTACTCCAGCTTTCTAACCAAATTTCTTATTATACCAACACATTACTTTCTTCATTTTCCATTCTCTATCAATAACTAAAACCATATATGATGGTAAACGAACAAATCAATTGGAAGCTTCAAAACATCAGTAGTGCGAGTCAACGGTTTCAGCTCCGTGAGCTACCCCGCGCGTTCCTCCCCGCTGTGCAAGAGTAAAGGGGTGAAAGACGAGGGTTTCCCCGATGACAGGTAATACGTTCACGCGTCTTAGGTAACGCGGTCCGTCTCTTTGTGGAACGAAGTCGTCCAAGAGAGGAGGAGGTTTGACCTCTTCGAAGCGTGTCGTTCCATAGGCAAGGTGTATCGTTACTTGGTGACGCTTTGAGCCGGTGGCAAGGGTTTGGAGGAGGTCGACAGAGGCGGCTGGGACGCAAAGGGGGTTGCTCTTAGCCGCGTTAATGCCTTGAGAGGGGAGCGTTAATTAATAATTGCTCGAGGGTGCCAGCGGGTCCCTCAGGAGGGATCGGGTCGTAGCTGAAGCCGAGCACAGGGATCATACGTGTTGGGAGCAGCAGCTGCTGGATCGAGATCTTGCCTCTGTCGATCTTGCCGATTGATCCTTTCGTTTTTATCGATCGTACCTCTTCGACAATCCTTGTGATGTTCTAAATTGTAAAAGAACTTGAAGATCCCTGAATTCAATTGTGGATCAAAGGGAAAGAAACGAAGAATACTTGAAAATGTTTTCTTAACTGCATTATAATGTAACATAAAATGATAATGTATCTTTAATGTCACATTGAAGCATTTGTTTGACTTTAAAAACCATAACAGGTATTTCAATTACACGCTTCTCAGCGTAAACTTCAATTGGATATAAACGTTAAAGAAAATAAACGTTCCTCCAATTATAAGTGCTTTTTATTCGCAGTAACTTCTTTTTTACAAAATATTTTTAATTTTCAATTACATTTTGAATGAAATTTATTTAATCATTCCAGGAGAAAGCGTCACCCGAGACCACGATCGAATATACATTCCCTTCCAAAAACCAGGCTTCGTACAATTTTCTCGATCCCTAGACCCCCTAAATTTCTCCCCGCCCCCTTAAACGGCTCCAGCTGCTCGATACCTGGAGCGAACAGATTTCCCTTTTTATTCGTCGGTTCCGGGACACCGTTTCTTTCCCGGGTGTCCATGAATCCTCCGCGCCACTTTATATCCGCGAGCCTCCAATAAACCGCGTCTTCCCGCTCGTTTCTCTTTTCGCCGCGGCCAAAGAAGACCGTGCCCTTCCACCAGCCTGCCTCCCCGCAGCCCCTGCCAGCACACTATCAGCCCTCGATACGGCCCTGCACGCGTATTCCAATCTAACGAGCGCGTTTACACGTCTAAACGGCCCCATCAAACGGAAACAAATCTTCCTTGGAATCCTGACTCGGTAATCCTCTCTCAGAGAGAGAGTAAGTGAGAGAGAGTGAGTGAGTGAGAGAGAGATAGGGAGATATAGAGAGTAAGTAAGAGAGAGAGTGAGTGAGAGAAAAAGAGGCAGAGAGAGAGAGAGTGAGAGTAAGTGAGAGAGAGTGAGTGAGAGAAAATGAGAGAGAGAGATAGGGAGATATAAAGAGTAAGTGAGAGAGAGAGAGTGAGTGAGAGAAAAAGAGGCAGAGCTAGAGAGAGAGTGAGAGTAAGTGAGAGAGAGTGAATGAGAGAAAAAGAGGCAGAGAGAGAGAGAGTGAGAGTAAGTGAGAGAGAGTGAGTGAGAGAAAATGAGAGAGAGAGATAGGGAGATATAAAGAGTAAGTGAGAGAGAGAGAGTGAGTGAGAGAAAAAGAGGCAGAGCTAGAGAGAGAGTGAGAGTAAGTGAGAGAGAGTGAATGAGAGAAAAAGAGGCAGAGAGAGAGTAAGTGGGAGAGAGAAAAAGTGAGAGAGGGTGAGTGAGAGAAAAAGAGAGAGAGATAGAGAAAGAGTAAGTGAGGGAGAGTGAGTGAGAGAAAAAGAGGCAGAGGGAGAGAGTAAGTGAGAGATAGAGTGAGAGAAAAAGAGAGAGAGATAGAGAAGGAGTAAGTGAGGGAGAGTGCGTGAGAGAAAAAGAGAGAGATTGAGAGAGAGAATAAGTGAGTGAGAGATAAAGAGATAGAGAGAGAGTAAGTGAGAGAGTAAGTGGGCCTACCAGAGAATCCGTAAAAGGGGTGGTTTGTAGAAAGCAAGAGAGAGAGAGAGAGAGTGAGTGAGTGGGAGAGAGGGGACAAAGAGGATGGTTGGTGTATAGTTTCTCTCGGGGCTTGAAAATGTGACGACGGCCCAGCCGGCCGAGATATTAAACTATAAATCCTTATCCCGCTGCGCGGACCCGAACCACCCTATATGCTCGACCAGCAGTCCTATGTGTCGCGGTGCCATCATGCTCTCGCATTGGATTCGTGTGCGACGACTCGCAAGTCTCTGCTCCTTTAGCGAGGGTTCGTTGGTTTCGGTGCGATGAATTCCCAATGAGAGAATCTTCTTGGTTCCAGATGAAACAGAGGTATCGCTTGAAAGCGATAGCGTTAGCACTTGCAGTTCCCTTATCTTATTCTTTTTGAGCAGCCCTCGACGGAGTTAAGCACTTCGAAATCATATTTTCGATGCTCCTCTATTTCGGTGGAGGATTGAACTTTCTTTAAAAACTTTTGATTTGAAATTTCATGATTCGGAAGTGTTACCACTATTTGTACGTGAAGGTGTATAAGACCTATTCAAAACATTTATAATTATCAAAAGTCGACTGTATTCAAAAAAATTAAACTAATAAACAAAGCGTCAAACGCGATATTGTCGCTCTTGATTTTCGTCTCACAATGTTGCATAGAGTCACCTCTTCAATTTTCTCCCAGCTTCGTTCGAACACCCTGTATAGACACCGTTCACCTTACGTAAAGAACTGTATTGTAAACGAGAGTTGAAAGGTAAAGATCGAAATTATCATATTAAAGTTGTCCAAATTTATTGTACAAAGCTCCCAAATATTAGGTTGTTGGGAAAGTAATTTCGTTTTTTTTTTATGATATGTCGAGCTTTGAGATTAAACCTAGTCGTTTCAAATGATCATGAACGGTCGAATTCGATAAATTTAATCTCTTAGCGATCTTACGAGTTGTTATTCGTCGATTTGCATCAATTAATGCCTTCATTGTGTCTTCATCAGCCTCAACTGGCGTTCCAGAACGTGGTGCATTTTCAACATCAAAATTGCCGGATCGAAATTTTGTAAACCAGTTTTGGCACTGGGCTTCTATCAATACATCTTCTCCATGCACAACGGATAATTTGTTCCTTGCTTGAACACCATTTTTACCTTTTCGATGGTAGAAAAGTGAAAAATACCGAAAATTTTGCTTTTTACTTTCCATATTTGATAGGGCCAACCAACCAAAAACTACTAGATAGAATCAATCGAAACTTTTCACAAGCAAGCCTTGCAGTATATGCTGTCAAAATATATAATGACCATGCGACTGAAGTGTGAAGTTGACTATGAAAAAATACAATTAAGCCCTGTGTTAGGAAAAAAACGAAATTACTTTCCGAACCTAACCCGATAATTTAACTAACTTATGAACAGGAGTGTACTCGCGTTAAATCAGTTGGATAGGTGAACTAACGGATACCGCGTTGGAAAGTTATTTGGAAAGGCGACGCTTCCTTGTGGACATTTTCATTTAAATCCATCCAGCACCCTTTCGATCCGCTGTTCATTGGCCAAATCTCTGCCGGCACACGCACGTCATTAAACCGGACGCGGACTATCGATACCTATGCCGGACGTTGCGACGCACCGTGGATCGTGTTTGAGCGAATAAAAAGCCTATTGCTCTGGAAATAGTCGGCCTGTAATGGCGGAAGTAATGCCCGTGACGAAATGGTTTCATTCCGCGTCCACGAGGAACCGGGGGCAGGAGTGGGGGGGTACGGTGCAAGCTTTATTCTGGCTGCAAAAATTATGCGTTTCCTTCGACAGAGGGACGACGCTCGAGTAATTGTCCCCACGGATGTCTTCTCGCAGGATGGAATTTCGCGAGTCGAACAGGCTGGAGAGCGATTATGTAAATCTGTCAATTTTATGCAGCGCGAGCTCTCGATAACCATGATTTTTCTCCTTGCCACGGCGAAATTCGTACGAAGAGTAAAATTAGGTGAAGTGGATCTATGCTTCACTCCAATGTTGCAAATAATAAATTAGGACTAATTCGAAATAGAAAAAAAAACAGATACTATTTACTTGGGTTACACATTTTTCAATAGTAAAATTAAAAATTATTTTTTTTTTATCGTTACGCAAAGTTTTACGATTGTGAAGTGTTGATTGCGAAATTTGCGCAGAGAGTAAAATTAGGTGAAGTGGATCTATGTTTCACTCCAATGTTGTAAATAATAAATTAGGACTAATTCGGAATAGAAAAAAAAAACAGATACTATTTACTTGGGTTATACATTTTTCAATTATAAAATTAAAAATTATTTTTTTTTTATCGTTACACAAAGTTTTACGATTGTGAAGTGTTGATTGCGAAATTCGCGCAAAGAGTAGAATTAGGTGAAGTGGATCTATGTTTCATTGGAATGTTGTAAATGATAAATTAGTACTAATTCGAAACAAAGAAAAACAGATACATTTACTTGTTCTATATAATTTGCAAAAGTAGAATTTTAAATTATTTTTGTATCGTTACGCAAAGTTTTACGATTGTGAAGTGTATTGCGAAATTCGTACAAAAAGTAAAATTAGGTGAAGTGGATCTATGCTTCACTCCAATGTTGTAAATAATAAATTAGGACTAATTCGAAACAAAGAAAAAACAGATACATTTACTTGTTCTATACAATTTGCAAAAGTAGAATTTTTAATTATTTTTGTATCGTTACTCAAAATTTTACGATTGTAACAAAGAATGTTGGAAATTTAATTGACTTAATTTCACGTAATAGATGATCGAACAACTGGATATCCCTAGCTTAGAAGTTTTCCAACGTTAAGAGCGTAGGAGTTGAAACATTTAGACGCCGGATGCGAGGCTCTCGTCGACGGTATAATCTCGCCGGAAGTCCCTAAGACTCGCGAGAGTGCCGCAGGACGGCTCGGTAGGGTGACCATCTGCGGATATTAAAGGAAATGGCGGTATGATTAGTCGAATACGTGCGCTGGTTTCGTTTAAAGGAAACCTCCATCCACAATCTACGCCGATATAATTCTCCCTGATCCATGCAACTACCTTGAAGACACTACACAAGAGAAACATCCTAACCAATACATAATTATCCCTTACTACAAAAATCCACCAAGTTATTGTATTCCTATTTTACACATAAAGTCCAACAATCACTAATCCTAACTTTTTTAAATGAAATAATTTTAAATAAATTAAAATAAATTAAATAATTTTAAATAATTAAATAATTTTATGGTTCGCAAATATTGTTTATCTATTCATTTGTATTGTTATTATGGTAGCACACTATTTACTGATTAGCATAGAATACAGATTTTATTTATACTATTATTTCTTATTAACTACTTTATTTATTTTCTTTCACCTTTCGGTTTTAAACTTCTGTTAGGTATCGTAAAATAACTAAATAATAATACAACTTAACATTTGCAATAATATTAAACTTAACAGTCACAAGCACTTAAGCAAGTATTTAAGCTAACATACATAATAATTATAATATTAAACTCAACAGCTATAAGCGTATCTTATTCAATTCAAATACAAGAATTTTACACTTCCATTTTCCGCAGAAATTTCGTTATTCCCTGAAAAATCGTCGTTTCCATAAACAACCGAATTCCCCGATCTAAATATTAAATTTGCATCCAAAGCGACCGTGGGTATTTTTAACGGCGACCACCGAAACGTCCGCTACGAAGTGTCCACCGTGGGGGAGGGGAAGGGGATAAATATGAAAAGTTAGGCGACAGAGAGTCCGAAGAATCGCGACATGGTAATCCTGGACATTGCCGGGACCGCAAATGACCGGCAGGCTGCGTAACTGCTCGGCCTCTCCCGTTTTCGGGGGTTGTTTGCTTGATTTAGGAGGCGAACGCCGCTCGGCCAGCCCGAGGAGCAAGCCTTTCTTCCAGCTCGTCAGCCGAAACTGCGCGCCGAACGGAAACACCACCCTCGATATCCACTAAAACGTGTCCAACCCGTCGATAAATCTCTCTCGCTACTGGGATCCCCGGTAAAACATCCAAAACTGGAATCTTTTCAGCCGACGAGGATTTAACCGTTTCCACGAATTAGATTCCGACGACTCTCGCTCGCCGAACGACAGTGCCTCGCTTTACAAATTTCTGAGCGATTGAAAAGTTAAACGTAGACATTACATTTGTATATCTCGGTATCATAAAAATAAACTAGGTTTCTAACATTGTTAGAATAAATTTCTAGTATTCTATCAGTGTTAAAATAAATTTATAGTACTCTGATACAGTTAAAATAAATTTCAAGTATTCTAATACTGTTAAAATAAATTTCAATATAGGTAAGATTTTAGTTACTGTAAAACTGAGATAAATGAATCTTAATATCGAGAATCTACAGTGGCGGACAAAGGTTTAAGACCAAAGGGTGAAAGAAAATAAATTAATTAATTAATTAATAAGAAATAACAGTATGAATAAAATTTGTATCCTATGCTAATCAATAAATAGTGTTCTACCTAATAATGACGATGAAAATGAATAGAAAAACAATATTTTCGAACCGTAAAATTATGCTTCATATTGTCCTGTAGTCTTAAACTTTTGTCTGCTACTGTAAATCGAATAAGTACTACCAATCCTGAAGCTAAACGAAATAAATTTCGGTGTCAAATTGAAGTATAACGTTAATTAACGTTCAATTATCTATATTTTTAAGGAATTAAAAAATTTCGCATTTTTCAACGATCTTCGAAGGTAATTCGAGGAACGTCTCACGGAAGTCGTATTTTCGGTTGGAGCACAGAGGGAAAACGGATCGACGTGCAAACATTTCGGTTATTTACATACGGATAAGTTCCCTTGGCCGTTTCTCCCCCACCCCCGCCCCTTCACCCGCCCCCACTTCTCTCCGCTGGTTTGTCTTATAATATTAATAAGGGTAGTTTCCGGGCTGGCGTGCTGCGGAATCGTGGAAGGGGTCTGGCAAGAGCTATGCCCGCTATGTCCGGCAAGGGTGGTATGTTGTAGATAGTCGTCCGCGCAGCCCCCTGAGGGATGAAGTCTGGACCTTGTTAGAACGAGAATGCTAATTTATTAGGGCGGCCCGGGGAACGGGAGGGGGAACGGCCGGTGGCGGCGATTTTCGGATGCTTCTTCGAAAAGAAAACCTGGCGACACGCGAACAACCAACAGTATACACCGCGGCTAAAAATTTTTGAGATTTTGAAACACTTGTTACTTGTCTGATCCGCGCTTGGAAAACAAATTAGGTGATTAACAAATTTGTAAGTAAAATTAAATAGCTGAAAAGGCGTTTATTAATTGGTAAATTTACAAGGAAACGAGAATAGGTCGTAAGAGAATCTATAATTTGCATACTCCACTTAAGAGAACGGAAACTTTTGCGAGGGAGTGTACGTGTACAACGCGACGATTAATTTCGATCATGTAACCCTTACAATTTCAAGAAATTAATAAGAGGAAAAGAATGTGGGATTACAGAATTCTTTAAAGATCTGTCACTAACGGGCTACCGATTTTAAATTTGATGAGAGAATTAGACGCGAGTGTAAAAACAACCCCTAACTGCTCAACAACACTGTAAACCTCACCCACAACAGTAGAAGCTTACACAGTTTCCAAAAGCTGTCTTCCCGTGACGTTTTCCAGAGTCCAAGAAAGTCGGACCAGCGAAAGCGGCCTCTCCCCCCCCCCTAAAAAAACCACCCTCTCAACTGTCCTCCCCCGTCCTGCAACCTCGAGCGAACAGCCTCGCTTAAAACTATCATCGTGCCGGCTGCCTAACGAGCAAAAACTGCCCCCGCCTCACGTAAGAATAGCAATCGCCACCTTGGTGGTAGCTACGCTCGCTTCCCCCATCCCGGCCCACCCACCGCCACCCCCGTGTAACAAAGAAACCGTAACAAAAGCGTGGGCGGGAGAGCAAGAAGCGGAAAGCCGCGATCAATGCTGATAGGCACGGGATATCGGGAGTTATACTTTTAATAAAGAGCCATCCGACACCGGATGGCTCGCCTTGCATCAGCAGCGTCATCCAGAGGGCGAGGGGCGGCAGCGGCGGCGGCGGCGGCGGGGTACACGGAGGGGGACGAAGGGGGTGGATGCGCGAGCGAGCGCCACACGTGTCTTGAGGGTGGTAATTACGCGGCATCTGCAGCCAGCCCACACCAGCCCGCCGTCCGCCAGTTCCACCGCCTCCGCCTCCTCCGCCTCCACCTCCGCCACCGCCTCCGACTTACTCCGCAACCTTAGGTGGGCTGCCGGGTGGATTTGGCCGGGCGGGCGGGGGGGAGGGGCAGGGGGTGTTGGGATGAGGCAAAAGGGGTGGCTAGGGATGAGGCAAAAGGGGTGGCTAGGGATGGGTGGCCACAGTATTGATTTTGTCCAAGACAGCCGACGCCGCCGCCGCCGACGCCGTGGCCAACCAGACCCACCTCTGGTGGTACCCACTCGGCTACAACACCAATCCCCACCCCACATTCCACCCTGACTGTGCTCTCTCCCTCTCTCTCGCTGACGGTCTTTCTCTCTCTCTCTCTGTCTTCGTCTCTTGCTCTCTGCGTCTTCTCCTTCGAGCAAGCCTCCGACCAACTCTGTTTCACTGTTCTCGAGCTGTCTCTCTGTCGGCCTCCTCTACGTACACTTCTCTACGTGTACGTCAGGGTATGTATGTGTGTGTGTGTGTTTGTTTGTGTGCATACGTTTCGCGTGTTGCAGCTGGATATGTAAGATGCGAGATGTTTGGCTGTCTTCGTGGAACTGTTTCTATGGCGGTTTCGAGGGCTAGGGGTGGCGAAGTTGGCTGCGTTCTTTTGATTGATCTTGGGGGTTGCGGGGAGGACAGGTGGCATTTGTCGGTCGGATCGGGTGGACGTGTGTCACTTTGTTACCTTCGCGTACTATCAGCGTCGCTTTGACCCTTTCACGGAAGGTTGGAAGAGCCTGGACGAAGTAGGTTAAATTTTCTGAACGATACACTTTAGATTCGTCTACATGATAGTTCTTTACGCCAACGGTCTAAAGTTCAGAACAATTTTCCACTTTGTAACCATAGCAAGTTCCTACCAACTCTTCCTTATTAATTCAAAATTAATACTGTGTCCGTCAATAAAATTTCCATACCTTGATAAATCGTCAAGTGTAAAATTTTCAAAGTGTTAAAATTACAAAATTTGTAATTCTTGTATTTTTAGAAATTTCTCCTGTCAAACTTTTAATCCACAACTTTAAACATTGAAAAAAATATTTTTTAACTTGAAACCATCGTTATTCTTTAAATTTTCTCTTTGTTACGTATATGGAAAGCCTTGGTTCGGTTCGAGAAGAAACATTCTCCTAAATTTCTCTCGGAATCCCTCCCACCTGTGTCCTAATCGTTCCCAATAATCCAAATCCGTCGAATCTAAACGATTATCACGAGCTCAAGGTTTCCTTCACAGCGAGAGAGAGAGAGAGAGAAATAGGGAGAGGTTGACGAATGTCTTTAGAATTCACGATCCCTCCACCCTTGGTCCAAGTAACGATAGTTTAGAAACTTGACGATGCCCGGGCGACGACGGGGCAGCGTGAGAGCCACGGCATCTGGCCGGTAGTTAAAATGCATGTAGTCCTCCGAGAGTCTCGTATTCAAATACAGGATCAGTCCTTCTTCGACCTCTCCGTAACTGATCCCGATCCCGATCTCGATCCCGTGTGCCTCAGGAGAAGAAGAACTTTTCGTCTTGTTGGGAGGGTTCCAGGATCCGCTGCCTCGACTTGGATTTTCCCACACGGGGCCATCGTAACCCGTCCCTCCCCATCCTTTCCTCTCCGAATCTCTGAAAAAAATCTATCCTTTCCTTCGAAAAAAAAAGTGATCTCAGAAAATTTGCCTGATTTTATACAGAGTGCCTTATGGGGTTTGAAAATGTTTAAAAAGTATATTTTAGTCTAAGCAGGTAATTTTGATGTCACGAAATTTCCCAGTGCCTCAAAAAAGTGACTTCAATAATTAACGCCAGTTGCAAAGAAATTAGAATGATTCATTTACAGGGAATAAAATTTGATTGACAAGACACTTTAAAAAATCTTCGGGAAATAAAATTTGATTCACAAATCCCTTTAAAATATATTTCGATCCAATCCACATCTGGATCCCTAGATTCACAACTAAAAATAAGTACAGTTAGAACCAAAAACTAAACTTCCTCCCGACTACAGAGTACTTTTCTTCGTTATACTCGACCCTTACTAGGTAAAGGGTTGAAACCGAATCCCTGCACGCTTGCAGGCACCAAAACTCGCGTTCGTTCTCCCAAAGCAATTGCGATCAACGTATCGATGACAAGAACACAGGAAAGGGACTAAAAAGCGTAACAAACGGTTCCCAGTGAAAGATAGAGGGACTGGACACTCTGAGAAAGGGGGAGAAACGAAGGAAAGCAGCGACGGCTGCGTTTTTATCGGCGATTCCCGCGACTTCCTCCCTCGCCCCCTCGCCCACCTTTGCCACTCGATATTGTATTCATAGGCAGCGTTAAAGGACAGCGAGAGAAAAAGATATCGGGATGATTCACGGCCGTGAAATCGACGGAATTCGTATTAGGAGGGAAACGTCGCGACGCCCTCCTTTCCACCCACCCCCCTCTTCGCCCACCCCCAATCGCGTGCACCGGAAACTGAAGCTGGACGGCCAACGCGGTGGACGTCGTCTCGCATCGAGATATCCGCGATACAACCACTACCACCACCACCACCACCCACCCCCTTTCCTGCCCCCCTTCCTCCCCCCCCGTGTATCGATCCCACCACCCTCGCCCCTCGCCCCTGGTGAGTGAAATAACAAATAGAATTGTGCAGCGGTCGCTCGCGATGGAAATGGACCAGAGGCCGAACGTTGGGTTCTTTGTACGGGGAATTGGCTCTTAATGGGTGGAAATATTTGTTAACGGACGAATGGAGGAGCGGTGTTCTTTGAATGGATCCCTGTCGCCAATCGCTGTTTAACCCTTCCGTTGTTGTTCCAGGGAATCGCGGATCGTTTTGCAGCCGGTAATTGTGATCGAATATCGTTTCGAAAGAGTCCCGCGGGATGTTCCGCGTTTTAATGCAGAATCACGGATTTCTCGGGATTGTTTCGGTATTCGGGTTATTAAATTGTTTATCCTACTTTGTAGATCGGTGAATGGTATTTAAGTTGATTTTGTAATTGTAAAAATGAAGCCACGCCGAGTTGGCGATGATTATTCGCGTTTAAGGCAACATTGAATTTTATAGCAGGGAAAATTTCATCCCGGAATTTGTCGATATCCGAAGTTCTTATAGACCAGAGTATGAATGTAAATAAAGTGCAATTTTTAGTGAAACATTTTTAATTCCGAAGTCTCATCTACGTTGCGGCAAATCTTTCACGATCTCACGAAAGTATTATTAACCCCTTCGAATGCTGCTTTAAAAGCAGTATCTTTAAAATAATAATATTTAATATAATAAAAATTAATAATTTAACAGCATCTTTTGTACGTATCTTATCTACGAAGCGAATAATTCTGACTCTTAACCCTTTAATGGCCCCCTCACACATGCATATGATAGTCGGAACAACTATTTCTTTATCACTTCATTCTTATTGTTATTAAAAATAATTTTCTGTTCATTAAAAATGTGTATGCTCACGCATGTTAAATTGTTTCGTGAATTTATATAAACTTTCTGTTCAATTAATTCTTCAGAAATATTGCCGACCTCTGGCGAAGTTTTACCGCGTAGACGTGCGGCCATTAAAGTGTTAAAGTAAAGCTTCGATGCATTAAAATCTAAGACGTGTCCGATAAATGTCACGTCAAGTAAAATGCAACACGTATACAAACATCTATCGAATAAATTATTTAAACAGAAAAAGAGAAAGTGATGCCCCAAAAAGTATTGAAAAACTCTAATTCGAAACGGACATAGTTAACCTGTTAACTGGGTATGACGAAATATTTCGTCATACCCGAAAGACAACTTCAATGAACATGATGACATTTTTCGACATGGAAATTAACCGTAATACGTTGAATGCATTATATTTTATGTAGGTCTTATCTATCAAAACAGCCGCTGCACGCACTCGTCCGCTCATACATTGTGATAACAGTTCAAGTTTGCACAATTTGGTTTCATTTTAGTCTGAATTTATTCCCCGGTTAACAGGTTAACAAGATCGACGCGGCAGCAACAAATAACCCAATACCGTACACTCCAGCAAACTGAAACGGTTGCTGCTGAGAGCAACGTGGGGGGGTTGGAGGGGTTGGAGGGGTTGGAGTAGAGGGTGACGCGAGGCTCGCGAAGTAAACGAAACATAAATGTCCCCAGGGCTTTCAGTCGCATCGAGTTGTTGCTACGTCAGGGAGTTCATGAGCAGCAAAGAGGATCACGCGATCCAGATAAAAGAGCAACGCCGTTCCACGGGACCCTCGCATGTATCCAGCTTAGCCGAGACCGCAGTTTAAGGAGCTTTGGCTTTTGTTTAATCCAGAGTGAGTAAAAACGAGATGAGGCGAGCCTGCGAGAGGCCCCTCCGCTCGCTTCCGGCCGTTGATTCGCGGCGAGGTCCGCGGGGGATCAGGAACCGGAAGTCGGCCGCATCCCTTCGTCCAAGGACAGGTTTTTCTTCGCCGTTTCACGATTTTCTAATTTTTAACCCCTTAACCCTTTCGCTTCGGTTGTCCAGTCCGCCGAAGTACCGTCGCTGTACGGAAGCACGCGCCAGAAATATGCACAGTGCACACTTTTTTAAGCCTTAAATAAAAACTGTGCTGAATAAAACAATCGTTGCTCTAATGTAACAAGTATATTTACATTTTTAATATGAAAAGGCTTATAAAATTATTAAAATACAAAATTATTAAAATATAAAATTATTAAAGTACAAAATACATTTGGATGCCGCCTATAAGCGGCGCTCGAAGCGAAAGGGTTAACCTGCGATTTACGTTCGAGAATTTTGAGCCGAAAACGTGAACGAGCTCGCACAGCCTTCGAGTCATTCGCACGACTTGCATCACACCAATGTAGATTATTAATGTTGTATTACTGACGTTTGTATAAATGAACTTTTTGTAGTACTTGCATCTACCACAATTATTACATCAGGTTGTAATTACTTATCAAATATTCTACGAATATTTATAACTTTAGGAGGATGCCGCCGCTAATATTTATATGTGACCCGATCATCGTACGCGGGCTATGCCCGTCGTTGTAGGTTAAGGGGTTAACCGTTTGCGTAACTTATAGTTTACAATTAGCCAAAGGTCATGAACCCTAACACAACTCTTTCGACCTATCAACTATAAGAATCCTCCACAAACGCTTACAGAAAACGATTTTAATTAAAACACTTCCAGCAATACGAATATACCCATATCTATTTCCCTCTCAGCTCAGCAATACCTATTTCTTAACACTTAACCGACTGACTGTGAAGATCTCTCCACAGACATTTCTTCCTCAACAAAACGCTGCAATTTATTCTATTTGCTTTTGTTATTAGTTAGTCTTACACCAGTCCTATTCATAAATTCCCCAATCTACAATTTTTAATAAATTCAACACTAGCTCAGGACCAATTAATGACGAAAGAAAATAGAATCAATGGCACCATATTGTCGAGGAAAAAATGGGAGATCTCCCCATTCGGTCGGCAAAGTGTTAATATATGTATATTACAAATAGATCCATAAATCTGGTGTTAACCTAGTTTCCAAAGTACCCAAGAAAGGAATTTGTTACTCGAAAGCACATGTCCACCGTCTAGTACCATCCCTCAGACGTAATCGTAAGGCCGAGGAAATATTGCAGGGTGAAGTTCCGCGATACAGTTCGAGGCTGCCGTGGTTCCCGGCGTTAATCGCGGACGATAAAGGGGTTGGCCCGGCGAATATTCCGTGACATGACGGCTCGCGTCGTGTTTTCTCCTCAATTACGTCAATCCACTCACGACCCCCGCAGTAACGGAGCGACTACTCGAATCGAAGCCCTCCGGTTCGGTCCTTAATCGGTCAAGTGATCGTAGACTCCGCCCGACAACCGGCTGCCGGCTGGCCAAGCCACGTGGTCGAACGAAGAGGGAACGATCGGCCGGCGATGGTGGAGGGCGGAGAGGGCGACGAGGAGGGGAGGGGTAGGAAAGAGAAAGAGAGACCTGCAGGAGAAATGGCTAATTCCGGATATTTATGTAGGGGGTAAAGTAGGGGTTGTTACGGGCCTCGAGATCGCCGCTATAACCCTGGAGAGCCAGAAGCGACCAACTGACCAGAAAATTAACCCTCCGGCCGATCGCACGGGGAGGGGAGGGACAACGGAACAGGCCGATGCCTTGACTCCTCTGCAACCGTCAGGCCTCCGACTTTTTTCCGCTGGAACCTTCACGTCCCTTTGAATTATCGACCAATCCCCTCCACGTGCGGCCTCTATCGGGATGTGAGAGAAATGGCACCGTTGGTACCGTTTCTTGTAGGTTCTCGTAGACTTGCACTGGTTTTCGATGATTTCGAGGCAAAACGGGGGTAAGTGAGCGTTGCTCGAGTTAGGTTCGTGGTACATGGGAGTCTGTGGGAAATTAAGTTAAAGGACTGGGGTACGGGAGATTCTATAAATGTAAACAATTCTTGAAGCAGAAGATTCTTATGGAAACAGAAACGTTTCGTTTAATTCTCTTTGAGTCTATGGGATCATTTGGATAGTCTTGAAATTATAGGTTAGAAAGGGTCAAGTAGCTTACTGGGTGTTCCTCTTCGCACTCTGCAATGTCTATGAAAGATAATTATTTATAAAAATAATTACTTACTTAACTTAACTCACTTCACTTAATTTGACAACATTAGGAAAAAAGAGAATAATCATTGATGTTCTTTTTGTTTATAAAGTGCTGAATAATCTTATAAATTCGTTCAAATTTTTCTAAAAATTTAGCTAATCAACTTTTCCGAAATGTACTCGATACATTTCCCAGAGTTACGCGAAAATCGAGAACCCAGCGATTACCGGAAGATAAGAGAAGGGTGACGCGGGTTAATCGGAGGCAGACAGTGCGAATCAAGCGGATCGTCCGGATAAACCGAGGCGACTAGCGCGGCAGCCATCGTCCCCCAATAAAAGTCAACAAAAGACTAACGATTCATTCGGCTAATGGAAAAGTCCGAAAACAGAAGCGCACCGCCTCCTCCACCCTCCCACCCGCCCCTCTGTAGCCGCCCTTCCGAGCGCGTTCCTCTACCGCTCATAATTAAGCAGACTTTTAGCAGATTAGATCCGCGATCTCGCGTTCGCCTCGCCGGCCACTCTGTAAGTTGTCGCTGCAAGCGGATTCTTTTTCAAAATATTCTTTGCTCGATCTTCCCCCGGTGATTTTAGACGACGCATCGACCGTGTTTTGCGCGAGACGCCCCGTTCCAGTCGAAAACGTTGAACGATTCTAGGGATTTCTCGTATCCGTGATAAAGTTAACCCCTTGCAGAAGTCGCCACGCGATTATTACATAACCCCTTGACATACGAATTAAATGGAACTTGATGCGACCGAAAAATACCATTTAATTATACTACTAAACTGAATGTTACTTTCAGTGTGTTTCTTCTTACGTGTTCGATGCTTTTTTGTTCTTGAAGTTGAGAAGGTGATAGGCTGGACCATCTCAAACGTTGTAAACAAACAAGAATCGACGCACGAGTGAAGCAACTATGTAATCTAATTGTATACTGCATGGCGTCCGCCGAAAAAAGCGCTTGACGAGTCTGACTTGTCAAAGTCTACAGTGGCCCGTAAAATGAATGGCGAGTCAGACTCGTCATTGTATGTCAAGGGGTTAAGAAGCTTCGATAAAATGATCACGCTTACAGTGAATTCGATTGATTGTAAGTCTATTTCGAGACATATTTCGGGATACAAGGAACTGTTGTGATGTATCACAAAGTTTTGTTAGATACAGTGGAGGACAAAAGTTTAAGACCAAGAACAAAAGTTTTAAAGGGTCAAAGAAAACTTCGATATGGATTATCGCTAAAGACATTAACAGAAAAATGGCTTGCCAAGTAAAAGCAAAAGTTTGCTCGGTATTCCTTACGAGCCTCTCCCAAAACCCTTTCGATTCCCAACAAAGAAGAATTAGGTAAAACATTCGGATAAAACTCTCCGTCCGCCGTCTAAATCCCAAACCTGCGATCGTTCCGGGAATCCACCAATGTTCCGTCTGTTACTTACACCTTTCCGAAAGGAAGACCGGCAAGAAGTGAAAGAATTATATGTCTGCCTATAATATATAAGTGAGCAGAGTTGAAATTGTTTCATTTAGTAGCTTAGTAAATTCAGAGTTATTTATTTTACGTTGCTTATAACTATTACTGTTACTATTATGTTGAGGTTGTTATCATCGTTATTATTGCGAAGAAGGAAGCATAAATAGATAAGGGGATTGAGTGGGATAGCGATAAGTGGATGGTGTGAATGGGATAAGTTTAAGTTTAAGTTTAAGTTTAAATTAAAGAAATGGAAAGAAACGAAATGCAAATAAAACAATACAATACAATCCAATACAATACTCGCCCCTTTCCATAAATCCCGGTAACCCATAGAATTAATTATCGCCGGTTCCAAAAACGGGGGTTGGGCCGTCTCCCTGTGTAGGCAACCGAAGTCGCGAGATCTGGCTTAGCCCTCGCCTTAATCCGTTCGACTATCCGCCGGAAGACGGTTCCAAGGAGGAGAGGAACAGGCAGACGGGGATAAAAAAAAAGGGAGAAGGAACGAGTTAGCCCCTTAATCTGTCCTCGAGCTCTCCGCGAGCGAGGTAAGCCCCGTTGTCGGCATATTGCGACGATCCGCGGGCGTAAAAACGCGCGCGGGAGGGTGTCGGCGGAACGAAAGGGGTTGTCGGGTTGGCCGAGTGACAAATGGCCCGGAATAATACCAGCCCAGCCGAGCCGAGCGCCCAACATCCGCCGCCGCTGGTTCCCCTCAAGCCCGCCAAGGAGGAAGGCCGCCGCTGCGGGGCTCGCTCTGACAATATCGTTAAACGATCTTCTTTGTTTTCGTTCTGTTTCAACGGCGTCCCCAGACACGGTCTGCGAGGGTGCCGGATGCTGATGAACTTCCTTGGCTCTCGGGAATTGATGCCGGAGACGTGGACGCGCTGATGGGGAGTAGTGCGGTGGTACGGATTGGCGAGAAGATTTTTCTATAGGTTTTAGAAGTGGGGTAGGAATTTTCTGTTTTTTTCAGGGAACAGTGATTTGTGAAAGGGGTGGTTTCGAATTGGTTTAGGATTTTTGCCTAATTTTTGTATACATGGTAGCAACTTTGTAACTTTGCTACAGATGCAGACGTATCGATGGGTGCACGGTGGTTTGGGGATGGCGTGGAGGTTTTTCTATAGGTTTTAGAAGTGGGGTAGGAATTTTGTATATTTGCAGGGACAGTGGTCGGTGAAAAGGGTGGTTTCGGATGGGTTTAGGATTTTTGCTCAATTTTTATATACATGGTAGGAACTTTGTAACTTTGCTACAGATGCTGACGTATCGATGGGTGCACGGTGGTTTGGGGATGGCGTGGAAGTTTTTCTATAGGTTTTAGAAGTGGGGTAGGAATCTTCTGTTTTTGCAGGGAACAGTGATCTGTGAAAGGGGTGGTTTCGAATTGGTTTAGGATTTTTGCTTAATTTTTGTATACATGGTAGCAACTTTGTAACTTTGCTACAGATGCAGACGTATCGATGGGTGCACGGTGGTTTGGGGATGGCGTGGAAGTTTTTCTATGGGTTTTAGAAGTGGGGTAGGAATTTTGTATTTTTGCAGGGACAGTGGTCGGTGAAAAGGGTGGTTTCGGATGGGTTTGGGATTTTTACTTAATTTTTATATACGTGGTTGGAACCTTGTGTTTTTGCTAGAGATGTGGACATATTGATGGGGATGCGATAGTATGGATTAGAGAGGAGATTTTTCTATGGGTTTTAGAAGTGGGATAGGAATCTTCTGTTTTTGCAGGGAACAGTGATCTGTGAAAGGGGTGGTTTCGAATTGGTTTAGGATTTTTGCTTAATTTTTGTATACATGATAGGAACTTTGTAACTTTGCTACAGATGCTGACGTATCGATGGGTGCACGGTGGTTTGGGGATGGCGTGGAAGTTTTTCTATGGGTTTTAGAAGTGGGGTAGGAATTTTGTATTTTTGCAGGGACAGTGGTCGGTGAAAAGGGTGGTTTCGAATGGGTTTAAGATTTTTGCTTAATTTTTATATACGTGGTGGGAGCTTTATGTTTTTGTTGCAGACGAAGGTATATTGATGGGGATGGTGTGGAGCTTTTCTGTTAGTTTTAACAGTGTAATAGGAACTTTATGTTTGTAATAGAGACAGAAGTGCCAATGGGTAGGATAGTTTGTATGAGTTGGGAGGTTTTGTTTAGTCTTTGAAAGGGTGATAGGAACCTTATGGCTCGCGACAGAAACAAGGGTGTCGATGGGTGAGGTAATTTCAATGAGTTTGAGTTCCAAGTTAGGTTCTGGTTAGGTTCGAGTTGCGGTCTAAATTTTAAGGAACTTTTTTAAAATTTGTATTATATTTTACTTGCTGTTTATTATTATCACATTTCCTCCCCTCTCTTTCTTTGCCTTTTTTCCCATCTCTAACAAATTCTTCTTCTTTAACATTCGAAAATAAATCATTTCATCTATTCGTCTGCTACAAAAATCAGAATCGAATCCCATGGATCTCGACAAGAAGATTTTTCGACGGATTCATCCCTGCCGCATCACCGTTTTTTCATTAACCTCCGGTTAAAAGAAATTCGATTCCTTGGAGGGGGGGATGAGGAGGATAGAATGGACGATCCAGATTCGGCTGGACGAAGGGGAAGAAGAGGTCGGCGAGGACACAAAGCTACTTTAAATAAAGGAGCGCTCCATCCATTGAACCCATTGTCAACCTCTGACGTTGACTGAGCGAACGGCAGGTCCACCGAATCCATCATCTCCATAGAAAACCTTAATTATTTTCTGATGAAAGAGACCAACCCCTCCCCACCCGTACCCCCTGGCTTCGATTGCTCTTTCACCTTCGCCTTCCACCTTCTTTCCGTCATTCTTCTCCGCTCTCTTCGAAACTCTCGCTGAAAGCCATGGAAACAGTCGCGAATTTCTTCTTTTTTTTTCTGTCAGAACACCCCTGTCGGGTTAGGTTCGAGTTGGCACAGGTTAGATCCATCGAGACCTGTACACTTTTCGATACACGATAAACCTTAAGCCCCTAGATATTTATCTGTTAACAATTTGTTGCCTGCAGATACAAGTTAACCCTTTTAGTGTCAACGGGCCGATAGATCGGCCGACTTGCAGAAACCGAAAATTTATACCCAGATCGCTTACTGAAAAATTTGCCGTAGGCGTAACGAAATATTTTCGACGGGGCTCTATCCTCACTATTGGTTGCAGGGGAAAAAAGTCCCAACGTTCGGAATTTTGTTCGTTATAAAACCAGTATCCAATTTATTATCGTTGTGTCCGATCGGTAATGTATACAATAGTGGACAAAAGTTTAAGACCAAAGAAATTAAAGCAATTAATTTATAAGAAATAGCATGGTAAACAAAATTTGCATTCTATGCCAATCAATAAATAGTGTTCTACCATAATAACAATAAAGATTAACCCTTTGAGTACTGAATTATTTAAAGATCTTTATGCCCATGGTACGGATTTAATTTGTCGCTATATGGATTAATATGTAAAAGTAATACATTTTATTTGTAATATACTTATATTGGTGATGTAAACATATTTTTGAAACAGCATTTTAGTTACAAAATATAAATAAATATGTAAATGAAGCAAAATATCAGGCAATTGTTTGAGACCAACCCCCACTGACTTCTTAAATTCAGATGACAAGTCTCAGTCGTCAAATGTACCCAAAGGGTTAATGTGCAGACAATAATTTTGCGTTGTCCTTTCGCCTAAAATTTTTGTCTGATACCGTAATAAATTGATCTACTAATCGGTAAAGTGTTAATCACAAAATTTGCAAGCATTCCAACAGATCCGCCGCAAATCGCGTATCAACGCCCATTTCTTCCCTCTCGCCCCTCAATAAAAATCTTCCCCCCTCCCCCGACCTGCATGTCGAAAGTTTAAGGTCCCGGTCGTGTCCTCAGGAGTGTTCCAGAGCCGCAGCGCGACAAAGCCGAGATGAAAGAGCGCTCAGCCCCTTTCCGGTGGCATTCAAATGTGGCCTTTCTAACCATGCGACCCCATATCTCCCGCATCCTTTCCAGCAGACCTCCAACCCCTCCCCCCTGCCCCTTTCTAGGCGCGTGCAACCCCCTCCCCCCCTCAGTCTTCAGCCGAAAACGGCGCAGGCCATCTACGAGCGGTGCCGCCAAACAAATGACGCTTGAAACAAACGAAAGACGGCGACGGCGTTTGTCTTTTGTCCGTGCTGGCACGCACGGAATCTCTCCGCATCGTCCCAACCCCCCAGCACGTTTGGGCATAGGGGGGCGGGGGTGGGGAAAAAAATATCGCCGCCGGATTTTTGTCTCGGTTAGCCAAACGATTCTGTTTAATGGCTCGCGCAAAGCTTTCCGAGAGGGTGACGGCCGCGGACGCGTATCTTCGCTGCCACCCCTTCGTCGGCAAGGGGTAGTTTGTAATTTTGGCCTGGCTTCGAGGAAACGTGGCCTTTTCCGTGGAAAAGGAACGGTTTAATTTTTGTCCGGGAGAGGGACGAAGAAGGAGAGGAGAGGCGATGTGCAATGTCGGTGGGATCATTTTTTTGTGAACGACAGTTTATGAATTTTGGAGAAATTTTGGAGAAATTTCGTGGGGCAACAAATTTGTATGGGGTCAGAAGAAATTGGAGGAAAATTCTTATTGTGCATTCTTGGTGGGATCATTTTTTTGTGAACGACAGTTTATGAATTTTGGAGAAATTTTTGAGAAATTTCGTGGGGCAACAAATTTTTATGGGGTCAGAAGAAATTGAAGGAAAATTCTTATTATGCATTCTTGGTGGGATCATTTTCTCTGCGAACAGTTTAGTTTATAAATTTTGGAGAAATTTCAAAGAAATTTCGTAGGGCAACAAATTTTTATGGGGTCAGAAGAAATTGAAGGAAAATTCTTATTATGCATTCTTGGTGGGATCATTTTCTCTGCGAACAGTTTAGTTTATAAATTTTGGAGAAATTTCAAAGAAATTTCGTAGGGCAACAAATTTTTATGGGGTCAGAAGAAATTGAAGGAAAATTCTTATTATGCATTCTTGGTGGGATCATATTTTTATAAACGACAGCTTATAAATTTTGGAGAAATTCTAGAGAATTTCATGGGACCATACATTTTTATGGAATCAAAAAAAATTGAAGGGAAATTGTTATTGTACATTCTTGGTGGGATTATGTTCTCTGCGAACAGTAGTTTATAAATTTCGAAGAAATTGTAGAAAAATTCCCAAGGACCATAAATTCTTATGGGGTCAGAAGAAATTGAAGGAAAATCGTTGTTGTAGCTCTATTTACTTATTGGTGCTCATAAAAATTCTCGACTGCAACACTACGAAACCCATGATTCCCCCCCAACCAGTGATAGTAAAATTCAGAAAACGATCTCGCGAGATTCACCTCTGCAGAACCGGAAGACCACTCAGAATATCAATCCTTAACACAGGAAGTTCCTTTAAAATGGCGAGACTTCTTCCAAAAATCGTGGCTGCGTTCACAGTTCCGCACACTCCAGCAAAAGCTGTCTAGGATATCAAGCAGCATCTCGTCGAAACGGAATCGAAGCCCGAAGACGAATCGATGAACCAAGAGGGGGAGGAAGGGGGGCGCAGAGAGGAAGGTGATGGGTCGAAGGCAACAGCGTAGAACTTCGCCAAAGACAATATAAAAGTTGGAAGGGTCGCGCGGGATTGGAAGTCGTAAATATCATCTGCTAAATAAAGCTTCATCCTTGAGTAGGATTCAAGCCGCGGTGAAAACCCCTTTGCACTGAGACAGAGAGAGGGGGGTGAGATAGGGGGGGGGGGAGGATCCGGAGACAAAAGCTCGTAACGTTCGCTGACATTAAGGTATTGAAAGAAAGGGAGAGGGCCTGCTGTGAACGTTTCGACCCCCCCCCTAAAACGATCAACGTCTCTGATCGTTCTGCGGTGATGGCGAAGTCACGAAACCATGGCTGACGTCTTAACCCTCCGATTCCCATAAACACCTACAGTCGCTACATTTCACTCTGAGCCCTGTGAGATAAATAAATTAATCGTCGACGTCGAAAGTGAGCCTACAATATTTTCTGAAACGTTCTGTTGTTATTTGTTGTGAAAAGTGTGAGTGTTGATTTTATGCGTATGTGAGACAGAGGGAATGAATTTAACGAATGAAAATTCTTTGTATAGTGTGTTGTTAGATAGTTTATGGTGTGAATAGTTTAAAATGAGTATAGTATATATTGTGTTGTGTGTGTTATGAAGTGTGTCCTGATGAGGCAGTCGAGAAGAATGTATATATATATTTATTCCAATAAACACAATTTTGTGTTCACCTGTGATTAATCTAATTCTTCATTTGTCCTATTCTACCCCACAAATGAAATTGTGTAAAATGGAATTCTTGTGTCAACAGAAATGGACATTTCAAGGAATTCTGTTATTCTTGCTATTTTAATATGCTATTCTTAATATTTTTGTTGTTTCGTTTTGTTACATTGAAACTTTTTTTTTTTTTGAAAACGAAGGATCGCGAGTTCGCAGAACATTTTCGACAGCTTTCAGCGGTTGCTCCGTATGAAGGGAAGAGGCTTCTTCAGCAGGGATTAATCCGTACGCAGGAATAACTATAAGAGAGGAGGTTTGTTTCACGCATAGCCCGGAGCGTTCGTTATATTATGTTTGCCGCTGGTGTTTACTGCTGCTCGTAGCCCGGATGACAATCTCGGATGAAGGGTGGCTCGACGATAAGACAGACGCGAGCTCGTATTTGTTCCCAAGCCTCGTCGACTGACGGCCCTGTCGAATATTTTTGAAGTTAGAAATTATAGGGTTCGAGGACATCCACTGAAACACAGTTTTTTTACAGATTTAACCCTGTTCCGTTGCTTACACAAATGAAATATCTTTAGTTTAATTTCAACGATTAAAACGTGATTTATGTGTCAGAATCTTCTGACCACTTAAAAATCAAACATTTTCTCAACGACTCCATTATTAGCAATAAAAAAAAAAATTAACAATAACTTCTTCTTCTTTTAATATAAAACTAAAAATCCACATGGTTTTTATCGTAGACAAGGAAAATTCCAACCCCTTCCCTTTAGGTTTATATCTAGATTTAGAGATTCAGAGATTTCAATCACAAAGCAAATTTAAATATAAGTATCAATTCGATACGTAATGTATTAAAAATGTCAAGAGAACGCGTACCGTCGAGTAAGTAGAAATGGACAGCATTGGTCAGACATTTCGTATACCCCGCATTAACCCATTGACTGCCACACAAATTTAGCACGTCTTGCCCTGGGTGCCACGGTATTATTTTCAACGATTAAAACGTGATTTATGTGTCAGAATCTTCTGACCACTTAAAAATCAAACATTTTCTCAACGACTCCATTATTAGCAATAAAAAAAAAAATTAACAATAACTTCTTCTTCTTTTAATATAAAACTAAAAATCCACATGGTTTTTATCGTAGACAAGGAAAATTCCAACCCCTTCCCTTTAGGTTTATATCTAGATTTAGAGATTCAGAGATTTCAATCACAAAGCAAATTTAAATATAAGTATCAATTCGATACGTAATGTATTAAAAATGTCAAGAGAACGCGTACCGTCGAGTAAGTAGAAATGGACAGCATTGGTCAGACATTTCGTATACCCCGCATTAACCCATTGACTGCCACACAAATTTAGCACGTCTTGCCCTGGGTGCCACGGTATTATTTTAAAAAAGACTTTTTAATAGTTTTTAATAAAAATTGATAATTAATATATTCTCTACACTACATATATTTTTCATTCATGCTTTATAATAATTCCTAACTCAAATGGTCATTTGTAGCCGATCTAAACTTGCAGCGCACACTACGAGATATCTCATAGCTGGCAGTCAATGGGTTAAAACAACCTCGGTGAAAGTATTCCAACCCTCAAAATTAATAATAACCGTATTCAAAACAGTACAAGATGTACTTTTACTAGCGTTAATGTACCAATTATAAGAAATAAATAATTTCCCGTAATTTTACGATTACTACACAAACTTTTCCCTCGCTCGACTTCAAGCGTATCCAACGTCCAACGAATCGCGTTTTTCTACGTTACCCGACTGAAAATCTGTTGTCAACCGTGAATTATAAAACAACGGGTTTCTGCCGGATGGTAAAATCGCGGCATCGATCCCATTTCGTCGCTGATGCACCCACAGATCCCGCCACCCCCGATAAATTATACGTCGATAAATTAAAGCGTGCCGGCCCTCGGTTTGTCCGCCGATAAAAATCGAAGACGCGAACCGACCAGGCCGATGGAGGTAACAGCGATTCATTTTTCATCGACCTAACCGAATTTGTCGAACACCCTGGACCGGAGCCCGAAGGGTGGGATCTAATTTCAGGGCCATTACGATGTACACGGGGCCGCCACCCCCCTCTCTGCCCCCCTCTGCCCCTGTACGCTCGTATACCAGGAACCGATCATTTGTACGAATTACACATCCGCCCGCCTATAGTTGTACGCGCGATCGTTTATTATTATTAGCGAGGAACGTCACGTTCCAGCGACCGAAACGGTCCTCCATTAATCCTTCCGGGGTTCCCGAAGGAAACCGGAGGCGCTGGAACTCAAGAAGGTTCCCCCTGTGCATAATGCACAAGCATCGTGAAACTGGAGAACGGGGGTGTGGATTGTTGAAGGAGTTTATTTGGTAGCAATTCTCGGGTTAGGTTGGGGTTCGTAAGATTGAACAAGGTGTCTTTGATTGTTAACACTTAGCCAATCGAATGGGGAGATCTCTCGTTTTTCTCGCAATAAAGGCGTTGCAATTGACTCTATTTATTTTTGTTCTTAGTTAGTCTTGAACTGGTGTTGTTCATAGTTAGTTGAATGCATTTTCGGCTTTTCCAAAGTACAATTTTTAATTAATTCAATACTGATCCAAGGCTAATTAATAGCAAAAGTAAATAGAATCAATGGGAGGGAAAAGAATGGGGAGATTTTTCATTTTTCTCGCAATAAAGGCATTGCCATTGATTCTATTTATTTTTGTTGTTAATTAGTCTTGACCTGGTGTTGTTCATAGTTAATTAAATGCATTTTCTATTTTCCCAAAGTACAATTTTGAATCAATTCAATACTGATCCAAGACTAATTAATAGCAAAAATAAATAGAATCAATGGCAGGAGAAAGAATGGGGAGATATCTTGTTTTTCTCGCAATAAAGGCGTTGCCATTGACTCTATTTATTTTTGTTCTTAGTTAGTCTTGAACTGGTGTTGTTCATAGTTAGTTGAATGCATTTTCGGCTTTTCCAAAGTACAATTTTTAATTAATTCAATACTGATCCAAGGCTAATTAATAGCAAAAGTAAATAGAATCAATGGGAGGGAAAAGAATGGGGAGATTTTTCATTTTTCTCGCAATAAAGGCATTGCCATTGACTCTATTTATTTTTGTTGTTAGTTAGTCTTGAACTGGTGTTGTTCACAGTTAATTGAATGGATTTTCTGCTTTTCCAAAGTACAATTTTTAATTAATTCAATACTTATCTAAGACTAGCTAATAACAAAAGTAGATGGCAGAGGAAAGAATGAGAGACCTCCTATTTATTCTACATCAAAGATATTGCGATCAATTTTATTTACTTCTACTATTAGTTAGTCTTGAACTGGTGTTACTGAATAAAAGGGTTGAATAAAAATTGATACGCTATATGTACACATGTTAAGGGGTTAATAAAAATTCCATCAGCTTCCTGTAATTATCACTGAGTTTCTCCATACAAGAACGATATCTTGCACGAAAAGTAGCCGCCTAATTGCAAGTGGTGCCGGTGTTCCACCCCTTCCGGGCATCGTTCAAGACATCGGGCCCGACGATAAAGTTCACAAGACAGGTGTATCCGATTAAAAGGCGGCGAAGGGTCAGCGGCGATAGGGGCCAGGAATTATTTAACGCGGCCTTCCGACTTCTTCTGATCTTTTCCATCAGCCAGATGAACCCTTTCATCCTCAGGAGCACCAAGAGGTAGGATGGGATGGGGGTGGGGGCGTCGGTGATGGGGTTCGAGGCCGATCCGCGACGATGAAAATTGCACGCGTACATAAGAGCAAGGTGAGAGACTGCTACGTTAAAGAAATTAGAGAGATAATTCCTCGGACGAATACCCAATTTACCCTTTCGTCCTGGCCTTATTATCTAAAGTGCTCCGCAGCGAAAGGCTGACAACGAACGAGCAGGGGCGGAAAAAAGAGCAGCGGAATGGTGGGCGAGACAGAGAGCGAGAAGGGTGAGGAGGGGAGAGGAGGAGGAAGGAAAAGAACATGCACCCTTCCGACAGCAAGGCGCAGAAGGCGGGCTGCAAGGACAAAAAGTTGTTAAAAGGACGGTTCCTCCTCGCGAGCGTTGCAACCCGGCCACGGTGAAGGGACGTCGGCCAACTTTTTTCGGCTCCTATCATTTATTCACGCCGGAGTTATTTTCTTCCGGACTTCAACGCCTCCGCCCGGATGCTCCCCTTTCGCGGACGGGGTGAGGTGTTCGGGTTCTGGTTTTCTTTTAATTCCCGAGACTTAGACAGTGTCGGGTTATCGAGCATATCAAATTGTTGGACTACAAACGCCCCTCGACTTCTGGACACAATTGGTTCTTGAAAGTGTGTGCGAATGTTGAATTTTCGAGGATAGAGAGATGTAAAAAAATATGCACCAAAAACTGTGTTCTAAAGTATTGATCGGAACAACATTGTAGTCTGATGGCTAAAGTCTGATGTACCCTGAGAGCAGCCTGGTAGCTTGCTTGACTCATATTGTCCACTCAGAGGGGACATCCGACCGCAAAAGCTTCGAAAGTTGAATTTAAGTTGAACTTGAAAGGAAATAGTTTAAAGAAATAGTAAGGTAATTTATTTATCGCCAACCATCGATAATCGCAAACTTCTTCTTCGTTGGTGCAAAGGAGGGCTCGTGAAACGATGCTCAAAAGGTAAGGAATGTTTGTACGGAAGGACAAGTGTGGCGAGTGCGTATGATAAACTACGAGTAGACATTAAGGTTCGTGTTGTGGAAGGCCGGAAACCGATCACGGAACCCACGTGCGCCCGTTTCACGAGCCCTGTGCGCGTCCGAATCGGTGAAAAAGGAATCCGCGGGCGGCCGCACCGCGATTGAAAGAACGGCCCCAATCATCGGCCCCTGGAAATGCATTTTCCCTCTGGTTTCCCTGGCTGACGCCGTGGCGGCGGTTTTCGGGCATGGCTTCATACTGAGAGAAGCGGCGGCACGGGAACGGCACACCGGAGGGCCAGTCTTTGTCGCTATTTCGGAGGGATGAACGAGCCGGGGACACGAATACGTGTTCGATCGATGAATCACTCGGCGTGCACCGTTGACGTTGACGCGGAACGAGAGCGCGACACGCAAACACACCAAGTGAAAGAGAAAGGGAAACAGAGAGAGGGGGCGAGAGAAAGAGAGAGAGAGGGAGGGAGGGAGGGAGGGAGGGTCTCGGTGACGAACGATGCTGGATGAAGCAAGAATAGAGAGAGAGAGAGAAAGGGATAGAAGGTTGAGCGAGAGAGAGAAAGGGATGGAAAGTTGAACGAGAGAGAGAGAGAGAGAGAAAGAGAGAAAGGATTCTAGCCAGTACTGTGCTGGATATAGTGTACCACACTAGGACGAGGGGGTGGAGGGGTTGGATGCACCCTCTCTGGCGTATATACGGTGGCAGCTCACCGGTTGCGGGTGTAGAGTATGCAGGTGCGGGTGTATTAAAAAGCGGGGGTGGCTGCGGTCGCGTACCAATCACCCGACGGGGGTGCACGAGGGGAGGGGGGTGGCTCCGCGAGCGAGAGGGGGTCGAAAGGTGGTCTGGCCCGGTTCGATGGACGGGGCAGTCACGGCAAAGAGAGGGATCATACAGAGAGACCGGGTTTGTTCCGAGAGAGAGAACACGCCCGAGCCACGCAACCCCCGTGAAATTTTAATCGTGTCGTCATTGGGGTAGTTTGTTGCGATAACCCGACCAGCATGGACGTGTACGCGGGGCTTCGCGGCACGGGAGGGGATAAGGGGGGAAAGAAAGCGTAGACGGAGAAAAAGGACCACAGGTTTTGGTAATCCGTTTTATCTTTTGTCTTCTTTTTTTGGAGGGACGGAGAGAAGTTTGATTCGAAGGGCTGACCATCCCTTTGTTTCCTCTTTTAGAGGTTCTCGAAGGTAAGCTGTGTTAATGGCGAATGCTATTATGTTGGATTTTATACGTTGCCATTTCTTGGTGGCCATTTGACTATTTATGCGTTTTGGTATGGTACAGTGCATGCAACATGCAAAAATATATAAGATGTGCCAAATTTTAGCTGTGATTGTATAGAAGAAAACATCTCCGTTTAGGTTTTATTTGTTTAACATTTGTTCATACCAATGTTCGAAGATATGAATTTACTTAAACATTCATAATTTTAGTCAACAATTTTCCACCCCTTTGTTGTGAACCTCCATTGTTTTCCATGAGAACCATTGCTTGCTCCTTAACTGAATTTTCGAATACAAAAATTAGGTCTTCAAGTCACTGGCAATATCCATAATCGTTCACTGAAAATTATCAAAAAAGAAAAGATCATAAATTTTCCACCCCTCTGTGAAAACCTGTCATTATCCTCCAACGATAATCATTTGTTCCTTGATTAAATTTTTAATGTTCAAAAGTAAATTTCCGAATCACTATTCTTCGCCCCCATAATTCGAATTTACCCATCGAACGCATACCTCACCCCCATATCTCCGCGACCACCCCCATTCTACGCGCTCGAAACGTCTTTCTCGTCGTAACTCGCGAATATTTACCCGTGTCGTAATTAGCAACATCGACAGGCCGCGTTTTCAGTGAGGCTGGGCCAAAACGCTGGTCACGGTTGAATGCGTCGTTTGAAAGATTCATGGGGATGCGGCGTGCCGAGCATAATTGCTCATTTGACCGGGCGACGCATCGGGGAAAATAATGTAGAAAATTGTTTTGCGGTCTTTTTATCTCGAATTCAGCCGCGTGACACACACACCGACCGAAAGAGAGGAACCGACGAAGGGCGTGTATACGTACAGTCGCTCGCAAAAATTTTCAGCCGTCTACTAAATCACAAACAACCGAAACGAACAGGGAAAAAAAAAGAAAAAGGAAAACGAAACAAAACTTTCAGACGTTAATCTGCTCAATAAATAAAATAAGATAGATCGTAAAAAAATAATAACGTTTCCTATATTTATTCGCAATGAAATAGAAACTAAACTAACCGTACAACCCCATGAAAATTTAAATACACTCAAGTAAATAAAATTAGTGGTTACCAACAGCTCCAATAATTGTAACACCAGCTATTTTACAATCTAATAATACTCACCCTAACTATATCTTACGTATCCAATTAATCTCGCGTTTCCTGAAAAAAGAAAACAAATGCAAAGAAAGAAACATGGCCATTTTTTCAAAACGTCCAAAATGCTCGTTTCCTTCTTTTTAACGTTACAAACTTAAATCAGTGTACAGAGACTTTCGTGACTGACTGTATTAACGTGTTTGTGTGTGTATGTGCATGAGGGGGGTGGAGAAGAGGGGGTTGCTTGTGTGTCCCATCAATCACGCGGACCTTTTCACCGAGCGGATATCGGGCCTGGCCGTTTTTGCGTGCGGTGCATCCCGCTCGATTGCAATCGCGGCGAATTATTGAATCTGCTGCATATCTCGTCCGTCCGGATTAGGTTGGGTTAGTTGGCACGCGTCCGCGACTTCGCCGATTTTGCCCCCCGCGAATCGGCCGATTCTCACCCTTCCACGGGCAAGGATATCGATCCGCGATACGTGACGGGTGTTTGCAAAATTTTGCACCACCACCCCCCCTACCCCCTTTGTCCCCCAGAAAGGGTCATTGGCAGGGTGAACGTAGAATGAATTGGCGAACAAACGGTCCCTGAGAATTTTATCACTTTTTGGTTTTGCGAAGGGGTGATTAATTTTTGGGAAACGATGCGGAAGTTCTTTAATCTTTAAAAATATCGTATTTGTAGTAGTTTTACTGTACAAGGTGAACGGATATTCGGTGCATCGAAAATTAAATTGTACTGGTTGAGTTGTGATCTGGAAATTCGACACTTTACCCTTTAAGGTAAATCGATCGCTGAGGTGTTAAGAACGAAATAAAAATTAATTTCGTATAGCATAAAAAGTTCGTGTGCTTGATCAATGGTTATTTAGAATAATTAAGAATTTAGAATTAAATTTGTTAGCTTAGGAGGTCCACAAATAAATTTTGAACGTCCTCACGGTAACCAAAAATCGTAGAATCAATGATCGAAATGTTCGGGTATTAACCTAAATCTATTAAGTTACAAGGTCTTGAAATTAAACAAGACGAATAAATTTTGGACTCTCTAAAAATTTAATCCTGTCAATTAAAATTAAAAATCGTATTCCAAAGATTCGCAAACCTTTTCTATCGATTAAAAACAAAAACCATAGTCAAAAAATTCACAAATGTATTTTTGTTCGTTAAGAACAAAAATCATAGTCAAAAAATTCACAAATGTATTTTTGTTGATTAAGAACAAAAATCATAGTCCAATGGTTCGCAAACGTTTTTGCCGTCGATTAAACCAAAAATCGTAGTCCAAAGGATTAGTTGATTAAAAACAAAAGTCATAATCAAGAATTTCGCAAACATTTTCCTGTCAGTGAAAAACAAAAATCGTAGTCTTAAAATTCGCAAACGTTATTCTGTCGATTAAAAACAAAAGTCATAGCCCAAAGATTCGCAAACTTTTCTGGGAACAAAATAAACCGATCATCTTTCGCGAAGTTCGCGAACGGAAAGCAATAAAAAGGTAACGATGGTACTTACTATTCGAAGACCAGGCTCGGCTAACGATCACCGAAGAGCGCGCGCTGCTTAAGAAGATTGGTCATTCGTGGAACGGATGATATTACTTTATTTGATGACGTATTTAAACAGTGAAAGAATCCCGTCCTCGAGGCCGGTCACGCGAACGCAGAACACCATACGCTCGATCTCTATCACGCTCGGACAACGTTCCCCCGTGAACGGGGAACGAAACGGGGGACGAAAGGAAAGACGGAGAAGAAACTGAAAGATAAAACGCTCGTGCAAGGACGTGAGCTAGCCAGGACACTCGGAATTGTCCTTAAATCTGTGTGATATTTACAACGTCGCAAACTCTCCCCTTCCAAACGACCCCGACAGGCCAAACCCTCGATCCTTCCAACGATCGAGCGCAGGATCGTCGAGACCTTACCCCTACGCAACGGGGGGCTCGTTCGGAACGCTCGACTTAGTCTCACTCGAAAAATGACAAAACTGGTTAAACGCTCGACACGTACGCGAGACGGTGGCCTAAATAATAACGCCGCTTACAATGTATAATATTTATGTACACGCTATACGAACGTAAAACCCTGGTTAGTCCTCGAGTCCATGATAGCGGTCCCGGTCCCAGGACCAGGCTCCGAGCTCCCTCACAGGCTCGTCTGTGTACAATATCCCCCTGCGCATGCTTTGTCCCACGGACTCATCCTCGCCTCGGATCGACGACTTAGAAGACCGTGAACGCGTGGAATTTACAAATTGCACGAGGATTCCTTCGAAGAATCCTTCGAGCCTTCAGGAGGATTCGATCCCCAAAAAACGAACGAACGGATTTAATAGGGTCTCCAGACTTGTCTAGGTTTGGGACTCCTCTCCCTCCTGCCCCGTACACCGTCCCTCTCCACGTCCGTGTCGTCGTCCTTCTTCCTGGTGGTCAGGTCCTGGCCCATCACGTTCTCCTTGTCCTGGCCCTTCTTCGTGCTCAGGTCCACCGTGCCCTCCAGCCGGATCTTCAGCTCCCTGCGAGAGATATGCTCCTCGCTGGACACCTCCTGATCGTTCGAGTTCTCCACGCTTGGTCGCAGATGAACGGACGCGTCCTGGAACGGGGACTCCTGGAAGGTGGCGTCAGCGGTGTCCTCCACGTCGCTCCTCGCTGGCGAGATCCTTGGGGAGTCTTGCTCAGGAAGCGACTCGTCGCTTCTCACGCGCTCCCTGTTCGGTTCCTCGTGCTCGTTCCTGTCGTCCACCTCGATGCTACCGTCGGAGCTGTCCAGGCCAGGCCTACGAAGGAGGACCTCCTCGTGGTCGTCGTCGCGACGCTTCTCCTCCTTCAGACCGGACTCAGGACTGCTGCTGCCGCCGCGCAACTTCCGCATCTCCTCGACTCGGGCATGGTCCGGCCTCTGTAACCGCTGCTGGGCCATCCTCAGGGCCAGCGCGTGCCACTCGGGCTCGAGGACGTACTGCTGCGTGTGATAGAGAGGGTTGTAGAGCCAGGAGGACTGCGGCAGCAACGGGGCGAATATCGACCCGAAGATGGACCCAGTGGCGCCCAGGAGATGAAGACCTGCCGTTGGAACGACCGAGTCAGTTCGAGGATCTCTTTCTTTAAGAAGGACGGCTTTGTTTGGGTTACGAGGGAAGCTATGAATTCCAAAAGAACGAGGCTACATCGACGTGGTGATTTCTCGTTTAGTTTCCTACTTCAGTTTTGCGCGATTGGCCTTGGTAACGGGTTACGCGTGCATAGTTTTGACATAGAATTTTTCGATAGGGTTCGACTGATGATAAGTTAATCGTTAATCGTACTGTTTTGGAATTCATGGCTTCGTTTGGTTTGTAAACTCATGAGGAACGTTCGATGATTAGGTACACTGTCAGCCAGAATTTGGAAAACTTGCAATCGGATAACTTTGAGAGATGCGAGAATTTGTCTTAAAGAAATATCACAGAATTAATGAGAAACTTCGCATAGATGCGAACTGAAAATGGCTGGTGTGTTTAGTTGTACCTTTAATTATTAATATGGTACTATAATGAAAGATCAATAATTAAATATATTCTAATTATTGATACGAATTATTATGAATACTTTAATTATATATTAAATACATGTAGTCAAATTTACAAATTTTTAAAAAATTCGATCAAATGTTTCGCATTATTTTTCCCAGTCATTCAGAAAATACTTATTTCCTGTCGTTTCTCCTATTTAATATTCATAAATAAAATTTTTTTATCTCCATCAATTCCATCCCTTAAGAAGTCAGTAAGTTACTAAAAGAAATTACCAAAAGAAAGAAAAACGAGCTTTTCTATTTCGCAAAAATAAAACTATACCTTGGAAGTGTGGATGGTGTCCAGATGGACTGGGGGTAGTGGTGGTGGTGGTGGGTTCCGCCGGAGGCGTGGGTGCCGCGACGGTGGCCGTGGTGAGCAGTCCAGGTCCAGGATTTCCAGGTGACGTGGTCGGTGTAACATCCCTCACGGACACGCTGATTGGACCCAAATCGTTCCTGGACGACTCTTTAAGAAACCCATCCATCAGTCAACTCTAACCCTTTACCAGAAACCGATCAAAATATTGTTCTACCGGTCAACTCTGACATCCTTCAAGAAATACTTTTGCGAAAAGAACATCAAAAATTCGTGCGAAACAAGTGATCTATTTTCCACAGGTTTTAATACGAAAAATATATTTAAGGGAATTCTTCTAAGAGATTGCATATGAAATAACTAAGAGGATGCTTTTAAGAGATTGCATACAAAATAATTAAGAAAATACTTCTAAGAGATTGCATATAAAATAATCAAGAGAACAATTTCCATCTTCTTTCAATGTTGATACGTACAACAACGGACAAAAGTTTAAGACTACAAGACAATGTAAAACATAGTTTTATAGTATGCAAATATTATTTATCTATTCATTTCTATTATTATTATGGTAGCACACTATTTACTGATTAGCATAGAATACCAATTTTATTTATCGCGTTACTTATTAATCAATTTATTTATTTTCTTTGACCCTTTGGTCTTAAACTTTTGCCCGCTACTGTATTAGAAACATTAACACCTTTCATGGTTGTATCTTCGCTATTAACATCGATCTTTAAAGTCGTTGCAAAGTTTGAAAGATTCGAATTCGATCGAAGTAAGAAGAACCGTCAAAAGTGAGATCATCGACCGGAAGGATGTCATCGCGTGGCAGGGAACGAGTCGAAGAAAATTCGTGACTCCTTACCAGAGTTTGGTCCAGGTATCCTAGGAGATCTCTGCTCGATGCTGTGGTGGAAGGGATTGAAAGCAGACGCACCAGCTGCCGGGGGATGTGTATGCGAATGGTGACCGGGCGGCGGCGGAAGACAGTGCGGCGGAAGAGAGCCCCGGGGCAATCCACCCCACCCTTGGCCGGCTCCTTGCTCCAGACCCAGGTGTTGCAAGCCTGTGCAATCCAAGAGATCCGAAATTATGTCTGTCAGTCGTTCAGCTTTTTGGCCAACGCTTCTTGGCCGGCGTTTCCTTCACTGACGCGACACAAACTGTAAGCACCCCTTTCTAAACGAAAACTTCTTGCGCTCGTAAAGTGAACAAAAGAGAAATGGCAACTTGCTCTGTCTTATTCTCTGAACAAAAAATTTAAAATTGGGGAAAACAAGTATGCGGAATAGATGGAGTATAGTACTGGTCAAAAGTTTCGTCTCTTCTTTTCGATAGGTAGAACAAATCATGTAATTTTGTGGTAGAAATTTATTTCAAACGTGAAAGTGGGAAATATAAAATTTAAAATTGGGGAAAATAAGTATGCAGAATAGATGGAGTATAGTACTGGTCAAAAGTTTCGTCTCTTCTTTTTGATAGGTAGAGCAGATCACGTAATTTTGTGGTAGAAATTTATTTCAAACGTGAAAGTGGGAAAAATAAAATTTTAAATTGGGGAAAATAAGTATACGGAATGTAAATGAATGGAGTACAGTACTGGTCAAAAGTTTCGTCTCTTCTTTTTGATAGATAGAACAAATCATGTAATTTTGTGGTAGAAATTTATTTCAAACGTGAAAGTGGGGAAAATAAGTATACGGAATGTAAATAAATGGAGTATAGTACTGGTCAAAAGTTTCGTCTCTTCTTTTTGATAGATAGAGCAAATCATGTAATTTTGTGGTAGATAAAATTTATTTCACATTGCTATGTATCACTGAAAAATGAAAAAGACATCGAAATTCGATCTAGGTATAGATCAAAAAACAATCGCAAACTTTTGAACCCTACTGTACCAGCGTTCAAAATGTTTTCCGACATAGTTTGAAATATATTTCAATATTTGTATTATTTGTACGGTTAAAATATGAATAATTATTTATTTTTTCTGACCTTAATAAATTCCTTCCTCAAGATATTACATAAAAAAAAAAACAGATAATTTCAATTTATCGATTTATCGGGTTGCTCAGAAAACTCGTATCAATTTTTAAACAATAAAACCAAGAAATTATTAGCTAAGTAACTAATTCTTCGTTCAACAATGAGGTAATACACTATTATCTCACAAAATATTTTTTTTTCATGATAGAGGCTCGAGTTTTTGAAAATTTCGATTTCTCAAAAAATTTTTCACATTTCTTTTTCTTCAGACTGTACCTGTGCAACGTCAAAAATCGACGCTAACTTTTCGAGCAGCCCGATACATTTTCGAACGAACACGGCTGAAAAATAGAGGATTATTAATAAATTCGTGCCGTGTAGGGCAGACAATTCCAATCTATTAGCCGGGAATCAATCTCGCAACATGTTTGTAACACGGCAAAACGAGGAACGATATCGGTGTAAATAGAAAAGCAAACAGCGGAAAAGGAACCGTTCGCTCTGGAGGAGATCTGGGAATGTTATATAACGTCAGACGGATAAGCGATCACCGGATGACAGATAGAGCTGCAGAAACGCTTCCCTTTGACGTAGCGAGCGTTTGACGTGGATGGACAGTTAAATTTATCCAGCATAGAATAGGGAAACGATCGATCACCACTTTTTTTCCTTTCTCTCTGTATGTTTTTCCTTTTTTAGTTTTTTTTTTTTAGTTTTCAATGCTTGCCGATACACCGCGCCCGGCCATGGGGCATGTGCAGCAACGGCAATTAAATTCGTGACATCCGACGAATTAATTTGTCCCGGCACGATTACCTTCTTCGCCGTCCTTTCATCTTCATTTTCTTTGACGATCAGAATGAAACGCAAGAATTTCTGAATCCTCGACACGTCGAGGCGACCCTTTCTCTTATACGTTTAGGCAGAAAAGATCATTTTCTAAAGGAAATATCAATTTATGATTCAAGCAACGTGTTATATTTGTTGAAGAAAATTCTTTTTCTTAAACATTTCTACTCTCTCCTGGAGTTGTTGAGTCGCAGATTTTGGGATTCCATTCGTCGATGATTAAGATATTATTACTTTCAAATTCAGTGATATTGGATGACATGAGTTCGACAACCCTTTCAGTGGGCATTTCAAATACACGCATACTATGATTATGTATGCATAACTCTCTTATTTATAACTAAGCTTGAACGTGCACAAGGCGATAAATAATGTTTTAAGAACTGTTTAACCCCTTGAAATAGATCACAGGCTAAATATAACAAAACAGTGCTACATATATTCCTAATATAGTCTAATATTAATTTGAAGCGTAATTTTAGTTCACAAGATCGAGAATCACTAGATATAAACCTGAACCATATGTAAAACTGTAATATTTTATACTTCATGTTGAGTCAAGGTAGTACATAACTAACAATTGCGTACATGGTCACTCTACAAAATCATACCGAAGCGGTTAAACCAAGGAAACAGTTGCAATTAAAAATTCCTCGACTTGTGGATCCAACAAACCCTTCTCCTCCTCTTGGAGGGGGTTGCAACGAAGGAAAACGAGGGAAACTGAAAGCGTTAAGTGAAACGACCGAGCAAAGAAGTTAGAAAACCGCGGCGGGACGAGCTCTGCTGTTCCCAGCACGGAGTTGGTCAAGGGGTGGAGGGGGATGAAGAGGAGTAAAAGTGAGGCTCGTAGTCATCGGTATGGTATCGGTTCTTCGAAACACCTTGATCAATAGCAGATTATACCGTCATCTGTGCGGGGCAGTTTAAAAATTCCGTGAAAGCTCCGAAGCCACCGGCTGCAAGGGTGGGGGACGCGACGGGGTGGCAAGTAGGGGAAGCCTCCTGAGTGGTGGGGAGGATTGTCTAGTCACTGGAACGTGGGCGTGGCGTCCCGCGCCTGCGAGCGTCGCCGTTGGTCCGTCTGGGATCCCCACCGCTCGGCCAGCCGCCGGTGGAGGGGATGGAAAAAGCTCGGTAGGGGCTGGAGGGGCGATTTTTAAGCTCTCTTTAAACCGTGCTTGCCAGAGAGGACACCACTATCTCGCGTTCTACCACATCGTCGTGGAACAGCGAGCAACCCTGCTGGAAGCTCACAAAGAGAGAGGGAAGAGAGCGAGCGAGCAAGATAGAGAGAGAGAGAGAGAGAAGGGTTGTAGCTGCAGCTACTTTATGAGGGGATTAAGAAAACGATAAGAGGCGCGCGAAAGCTACGTTCTGAGCGAGCTTAAGGAGGCCAAGGGTTTCCCTGTACCTGATGCGTCGTAACTGACGACTCTGCTTGAAGTTCTCCGAGAAAATCCCAGTTCAACCCTTGCCTGCCACGAAAATCCACGTTTCTTTTTCAACGAGAAGGTATCCCTCCTCTGGACACGTATTTTTTCAACGGAAATCCTCCGCGCGAAGGGACGTATCGCGGATAAGAATATTTTCGAAGCATCAAATTTTTCTTCTCCTTCGAATCATTCTTTCATCCCCTTGCAACCGTGGACTGCTCTCTTCCACGGTCGTTAATAAAACGAGACGGGTGAGTTTTGGCATCTGACAGCGACGAGCATCCGTTTCAAACGGCTCGTAACATACTTTCAATTTAATAAACCCCCAAAACTGCTCGCGCACCCCTTTCGCGGAGAGGAAGAGAGAGAGAGAGAGATAGACAGAGAGGAGTGCTCGCGTGCCGGGGATGGGGGTGCGGAGGGTGGCGGGCGATAATTCCGAAAACAAATGAAGACTAATGAGGGGAGAAGCCGGGCGGGATCTCTGAAAGAGTCGGAGGGAAAGAGACGAGCAGCCACCATCGGGCCGGGCGAGCTGAAAGGGTTCAAGGAGCCGCTACCCTTTAAGGGGTGAGAAATGTTAAGCTTAAACGTTACGGCCCTAGGGTTAGTTGCCTTTATGTGTACCTTCCAGCGGGGCACAGAAGCTTTAAGGGATGATGTATTATCGAGCAGCGTGTTCAAAATGTGCTCCGCTGTTTTAGCCACCCCATGCCCGGCTAAACGTCGGGGTTGCTCCTCGGTGGAACTTGTCGTCGTTGCGTTTGAAACTTGGCCAAAGAATACTGTAATTGGCCAATTACTGAAGTCAATATGTCGTAGGACGATTTGAACAGAAAATTTAATTGAAATTGTTGCGTAGATTTTAGTCCAGACTACTTTCTATTGGAAACTAGTAGTATAAGTCAATGATATGCCAGACTGCGGATAGAATTGTTGTTTTGATACAGTTTTGAAGGTGTTAAATAATTGTAGCATACTGTGGGACTATATTGGAGTATATACAACGTAAAAATATATTACTTAAGCTAAACGAGTTCATATGAAAAAATATACAAAATAAAAAGGTGGTAATGTGGAGCCCTATTTTACTTCCAGGTGATTTTATCAAAAGCTAACAAACCAATTTACCTAAATACTTGCTTAGTCCAACCCTTATACATTCCTTTTTCGTGTCTAAATATCTACAAAAATAAAAAGAAATAAATCTTTGATTCAACAATCCATCTTCGTTTTCAAAAATAAATTTTTCCATTTAACAACCTTGGTGCTAATAATACAGATCCGGAAAAGTTATGAAGAAGATATCGTTAGACAAATTAAATCTCCTTCCATTCCTAATGACGTCGCTTCTAAAGTAAAGATAGAACATTCCCTTTCTCCTGATCCTCCCCCCCCCTCCCCCCTCCTGCCGACCTCTAAGCCGCGAGATTTAGAAAACAACTCGAGACCGTCACGGCCCAAGTAGAATAAGAAAGAAGGAACGATAAAAAGAGATGCAGTCGTCAACCTTAGTTGAAGGGACGAAAGGGGTGCGTTTAAAAAGAAGCTGGAAGCCGAAGGGTGACAGACGAGAGGAGAAGAGCGAAGCCGTTCGCGGTGCTCCTCTCCGGGAGAGCCCCTCCGGCAGTCAGCCAGAGAGATACATAATAAATTAATTCGCGTATTTTCCTGTCCTCCTTATCTATTCAAATCTATGCAAAACAGGCGTTAAAACGCCCTTCTTACTGCCAAGGCGTTAACCCTTGTGCGAGCTCGCGCCTCCTCCCCTCTCCCCTCCGTCTCTTTTCAGCTTCTTCTCTAACCCCCCCCCTTCGTTTCCCCCCCCCCCCACCCTCGATCCTTCCGCCTCCGCCGACGTCCCGCGCCACCCCCTTTTCCCACGTCCCAGCTACCGACGGTCGGATGTCTTTGCACACCCACCCTTTGCGCCCGTTCTCATTATCGCGTCGCAGCAACCCCTAAAATGCCACCCTGGAAAGGTCCCTGGCACCGATCTAAGCTCTACGAGGAGATATTTCGAGAAAGGACGAGAAAATTGCTGTCTCTCTCGCTCGCACCCTTGCAACCACCTTTCATCCCCTTCACCTTCCCGCGCGAACCGACCCTCCACCACCCACCCCCGCCCCGCTTCGCACTGGCGAGACTGTTTCCTTCTCCTATTTACGCTTGCATCCTCTTTGAAGTTACGAACGTGGATAAAAACGGGCAAGGAACTTTTCGAAACGATCATTGTGCGCTCGCCTTTCGCGTCACGTCGCGCGGTACCGCGCCATCTTTCTTTTCTTTTCTTCTGTTCTTTTTTTTTTATAGCTTCCAGGAGAGACAATCGCGTACCGGGAAATGGAAATTCACGAGCTGTCCCACGGTTTCGAGGAATTTTCGCCCAATTTTTCCCAACGCTAACCCGTTCGAGGGTGCAGCGGCGGAAATAAAAGTTTCGAGATGAAAAGAAAAAATGGAGAGAATCAGTTGATTCGTTTGTATGAATTCTTGTTTTCTGGTGATCCATCGATGAAACGTTTTCCTGTCTGTTTGCGGAAATTTAATTACGCGAGAAGCGTAACACAATGTGTACGTTTAGATCTTTGTGTATTCTAATGTTTTACGAAATCGACAATTAACACTAAAATTGAATGCACAGATATCCATGCATAGTATTTGCAAACCTTACACCTACTTCTTACACTAATCTTATTTCTATTATCGATCAATTATTAGACAAAAAAAAAAAATTAATAAATATTCTTCTCCACGATTTATGAATTTTCCAATTAATCCCTATAATCCATTGCACGCGAACGTATTTCGGTTGAATGAAAAAGAAAAACAATAAACAATTTCAAAAGTTACCGTGTACCTGCATACATAAATAAATCCTCTAAAAATAGGAACGATTTGTCGAGAAACTGGCAAAGGTTGGAATTGCGTAACAGAATTCTAAGAATTGTTAGAAGTTCTAAGAACCGACCCACCACCCTTCGCGTACGCTTTAGCCAAGGGATGAAGGCCGAACAGAGGGGTATCATTAGTTACCGTCGCCTCAACCGAAAGCTCCTGGTGACCAGGCCTGATTAAAAGACGGGACACCCTGGGACACCCTTGCAAGACACGCAGGAGGGTGAAATGTGACGCGAATTTAAAGGATCCGCCGTGATTTGACGCTGGGGTGGACAGGGATAACCCTTAAAAAGGGAACCTTTAAGGATCCTGCACCGCACTCGTCATGGGGTTACTCGCCTTTCCACGAACGTGAAAGGATCCTCTAAGAAGGACTCGAGTCCTGTCTGAAAATCGACACCCCATGATTTTCGATTCCTCGAACGAGTTTCGTTCACCCACGCCTCTAATTAATTTAAATAGAACGCCGTGTTTGAACCTCGAATCGTGTTTAAGTCTCATGTAACTTAATGGTGTCCCTTAAAGAAACGTGACAATTTTATCTTGAAATTTCATGGGTTTCTATTTTTTCTATTTGAGAGAAGAATAATGCAAGGGAAACTTTTGTGGAATCTTGTCTTCCATATTTATATACTTAGTATCTTATCTATTTACATACTTCAATATCTACTCTCTATTACACTTTTTATACTTGTATTTTTCACACTTTCCACGTCACCTGTGTACGCCATTTATTTTTATATTTTCTATACTTCCTACATTTTATATATTAACATATAGAAAATTAACATTTTCATCGAGCTTTCGCAAACTCACCCCTAATTCAACACTTGCCTAGAAAATACCTATCACAATATTTTCACCGAGCCTTTGCAACCCCACCCTCAATTCAACACTTACCTAGAAAATACCTATCACAACATTCCCTCTGCATAATCTTAACGAAAGTGAAAGAAACGAATGGAAAGCAGGAGGTCCTCTTTAAAGAAAGCTCGCGAAAATCCACTGTAAAACGATCCGTGGAACGGAGGCGAGCGACAGTTTTAAACTGAACGCTCCTAACAATCTCCCCCAAATGAGGTAAAGGCCACCTTATTGAAACAGGGGTTGCGATTTTTCCGGTGCTCCCCCGACCCCTGGTAGGCGGTTAATTGACACTGGAGGGCGGAATGAGGTGGAACAACGGGCTGAGGAGGGGGCGGGGAGCGGGGAGGGTGGGTTAGGAATCGAGCTGCGCGAGCTGTTCTTGTTAACTCGAATCCTGGCTGCTCTCGCGATTTTTCATCCCCTTAGCCAGACTGACAAAGACGCCCTCCCGGGAGAGCCACGTGATCAGGGTGTTTTCGTTTCGTCGGACAATCTCAGCGAGGATCTTCTCGCGTGTTGCCACTCACCGAATGCATTAATTTTCTTGCTGCTGTCTTCTGACCTGTCGCTGGTCTCGAGAGGAATTGAATCAACGCGACAACACGATTCGAAGCTGCCTCCACGCTGAAGCAACGTTTGACTGCTATGGGCGCATATATACGTCTGACGAGAGCTACTCGTGTGATCTATGGACGCGTATATGCGTCTATGACGAAAGTTTCTCGCGTGGATTGTAGACGTGTATATGCGTCTATGACGTAAGTTACTCGCATGGATTGTAGACGTGTATATGCGTCTCTGGCGAAAGTTACTTGCGTGGATTGTAGACGTGTATATGCGTCTCTGGCGAAAGTTACTTGCGTGGATTGTAGACGTGTATATGCGTCTATGACGTAAGTTACTCGCATGGATTGTAGACGTGTATATACGTCTCTGGCGAAAGTTACTTGCGTGGATTGTAGACGTGTATATGCGTCTCTGGCGAAAGTTACTTGCGTGGATTGTAGACGTGTATATGCGTCTATGACGTAAGTTACTCGCATGGATTGTAGACGTGTATATGCGTCTCTGGCGAAAGTTACTTGCGTGGATTGTAGACGTGTATATGCGTCTCTGGCGAAAGTTACTTGCGTGGATTGTAGACGTGTATATGCGTCTATGACGTAAGTTACTCGCATGGATTGTAGACGTGTATATACGTCTCTGGCGAAAGTTATTTGCGTGGATTGTGGACGTGTATATGCGTCTCAGTTGAAAGTTACTCATGTGAATTAGGGGCGCGTATATGCGTCTGTAAATTTTTCCTCGCTCCCATTTAAAGCAACATAATTGCTAATAGAACACCTTCCACACGGAGTATTTGCCTTCCATTTTCTTTATTGCATGCAAATATTACTATTACCATACACCACCTTTTTTATCATTGAATAGTTCATCTATTTTACAAGAAATCCCATCAACGCCTAATTCCATCTCCCATGAAAATCATTCCTCAAAGTCCCCGAAACTTCCCCATTCCCTCAGTCACCAAGGAAGAACCCAGTAACAAAGGGATCAAACGAGAAACGTGGAAAAGCACAACCGAGAACATCACCTCGGAAAACACCTTACCCCCAGAGAGCGACGACGACGACGTCGACGGAAGTGGTAGAAGCGAGACGAAGACATCGCCAGCGCTGGACTTCGAAGCTTCTCTTCGAGGGTAGGGAGCATAAAATTCGAGCCTCCCCTCGAGCTAGGCCCGAACGAAATTTAATAACATCCCCCTAGTTACACCTCAATGGGCACCTTAACAACCCCTGTTCTGCTAGCCAGCAGCCACCATCCCCCTCGAGCCTAGCTCGCCCCCTTTTCCTTATCAACCTCCGACGCAGATATCTAATAAACCAGCTCTCGAAACGCGTCTTTATACCCGGACAACGATAGCCAACCACCACCACCACCCCTTCTACACCCCTCCTGGTCACCTCCAACGTTGGTTTCGAGGGTTGCCGGAAGCGCTGGCCGAGTGACCCTCGAAACTGGACGGAGGCGCAACCTGTGCGCCGCTGGTCGAACTACCAGCGAAAGGGTTGAAAAAGTAGCGGACACGGGGATAAATTGATCGATAGGCAAGGGTGATGTCGGTCGCGACTGCGACCCAGTTACGCGAATTGAATTTGTCGCGGAAGGGTGGCCAAGACGCGGCCGACGGGGCATTCTTCTCGCTTGCGGTCCGCAAGGGTTGATCTCGCGTAAGGAAGGGTGTGAGTGGTGGAAGACTTGTCAAACAGGGAGGAAGTCATTTCGAGTAGGAATTGTTGGTGGATTTGTTAGATTTGAATAGCGAAAAAATTCGATTTCGCATGGTTAGGGGGTAACTACAAGGGGTAACTGAAATTTGGTGTACTTGTTCATTGACTGTTATTCGGGGATGATGAAGGAATGAATGAAAATTATTTTTTTGTTTGAATGATCGAAGCGAAGGGGTGGATGACTGTGCGGTGAATGATGGTGGAAAATCAGGATACAGATTATGAAAAATAAATATAACGAAAACTACTTTCTTCGTATGGCATTGATTGCATCAAAAAGAAAACAAAATTTTTGATCCTCAACTTCTATTGTATTTTAAACTTAAAATGTTTTAAACCATACTACTTGTAAAAATCTCTATTTACTAATTCGAAATTTTACCTCTACCATAAAGGCTAACCGTTCCGTACAGTTGGTAGATTTACACAGGAAAAAAGAACGAGCGAAGAAAGGAGACCTCGATCACGTCGAACTACCGACGCAACAAACGAACTAACTATAAATGAGGATTACCGTATAGAAATCTCCAAGATAAATACCAGCAGCGAGCCAAGAGTAAATCAAGCTTAAAGAATCGTGCCGACGAAGAGAGCGACGAAGGAATCGAAGTCGCTAAATTCGGGCTTATGAAATTACTTTTTTTTATACTTTCTATAATGTCTGTATTTCCTACATTCTCTATCATTTTCCATACTATCTATACTTCTTCTATTCCCCATATTCTTCACATTCTTTATGTTCCCTACGTTCTTCATACATTTTATATTTATTCCATATTTCTATATTCTTCACATTCTTTATATTCCCTACGTTCTTCATACATTTTATATTTATTCTATATTTCTATATTCTTCACATTCTTTATATTCCCTACGTCCTTCATATATTTTATATTTATTCTATATTTCTATATTCTTCACATTCTTTATATTCCCTACGTTCTTCATATATTTTACATTTATTCTATATTTCTATATTCTTCACATTCTTTATATTCCCTACGTTCTTCATATATTTTGTATTTATTCCATATTTCTATATTCTTCACATTCTTTATATTCCCTACGTTCTTCATACATTTTATATTTATTCTATATTTCTATATTCTTCACATTCTTTATATTCCCTACGTCCTTCATATATTTTATATTTATTCTATATTTCTATATTCTTCACATTCTTTATATTCCCTACGTTCTTCATATATTTTACATTTATTCTATATTTCTATATTCTTCACATTCTTTATATTCCCTACGTTCTTCATATATTTTGTATTTATTCCATATTTCTATATTCTATATCCTATATTTCTATATTTCTATATTCATTCTTCACACATCTCTTCTCAGAATCTCTATAGTTTCCACATTTTCCGCATTTCAAGCATACCCTATGTTTCCCAAACCCTTCCCCACACTTTCCACATTTTCCGTGTTCCCTATATCTCCCATATTTCCTACACTTTCTCTATTTCACACGCTTCCCGTGTTCCCTACACTTACTTATTTCCTACACCCCCTGCGCCACCCCGCGTTCCGCCAACCTCCACGTCATATTTTCCATATTTACCATATATTTCCTTGCCTATCCCCTATCGAACCCAACCCCGACGACCCGTTCCACCCTCGCCCGTGGTGCCCGCAAAATATCCAACGCGGCGAACTTCCATCGCGCGGCGCGATAATTCGATTCAGCCGGGCCTGTACAGCCGCGTTACGACACGGGGTGCGCAGCGACACTTCCGCCACGCGATTAACAATTTTATGCAGCCGGCCTGGAAATTGTTGCCTCCGTCCTCGTTAGCTGAAATTACTGGCGGGAAATCTGAAGGAAAAGAACAGAGGAGAAGTCTCGACGGGGGCGCGGTCCTTGATTGAGTAGACCACCGTCGGTAAGGGGTGGTGAGGGGGTGGAGAGTGGAGGAGAAAGGGGGATGGAACGAGGAGAACGCGAAGGAGGGTGGGTGGCACGGAGGGGGAGGCGAGAAATCGACGGCAGGACTGCTCTGCTCTGCACTACTGCCGGTGAGGGGGCGGGCAGGGGTCTGGTAGGAGGGCGGCGGGGGGAGAGAAGCTCCGTTAAGCCGCTTATCATGCCGAAACAATACACTGTCGGTGCACCAGTATCAGTAGCCGACCCTCGCCGCTCGGGGCTAGTCCCATCAAAATTTCGAGCTTCGAACGAATTTGAATTGGAATCCGCGCGGCCAAACTGGCGGCGTCGAACGCTGCCGCTGTTAAACGACGCCCAGGGTTTCTTGCAGGGTCGCTGGAAAAATTGTTTCCCGTGGCCGATCAGCGGATCGAGGACAATTTGATTTAATCGCGGTGGAGGGGGAAAATTAGTTATAGACTGAGAATTCAACTGTGAGTTTAAACGTAGAGAGAAACTTTAGAGGAATGAATAGATTAGTGATTTTCGGAATTAATCGTCGTCTGAAATTGGGGTATGGGTATCCTCCGGTTTGTAATTGTACGTCCTTTTTCGTGAAGTAACACATATGAAGTTTATTAATTATACAATCTCTGGAACTTCTAAAATTATAATATGCTTGTAACCTTTCGAAGAATACAGTTTCTAAAATTTTCTAACCAATTTTCTACTCTCGTGATACCTACTCGCGTGCTCCTAAATCTTTCACAACGTTTTCCAGCGATGACTCGATTAAAGATCGACGGAGGCCCGTGGAAAGCGTACAAATTTTTACGACAGAGTGAATCGTTCTTGTTCCCGAAATCGAATTAACGAGATAATCCCCGGAAACCCCGCTATCGTCCCAAAGAAGTCGCCTGCGAAACCGGGAAGTTGCTTCTAGGAGACGATCGAGAATTCGCGCGGGCGCGACGGCAAGAAGTCGTTCGTCGAACGGGGAGCAAAGTTTCGCTGAAGAGTGGCGTCGACAAACGAAAGGCCGGGGCTTAATCAGAGTCTTCTCCACTTAGACGCCTCGTGGCAAAACTCAATTTTGAGTCGCTGCCTGCCGACGCTCAATTTTGACACCCTTCCTGGCCACCAAGCCAGCCAGAGTGAGATACAGTGAGAAACACGAGGGAAGAAGAGAGAGACGGAGAGATGGAGAGAGAAAAACGAAGAGAGGGAGAGAGAGAAGCAGAGAGAGAGAGCAACGGAGAGGGTAAGAGAAAGAGAAAGAAGAAGGAAGAGAGAGAGAGACTGAAAGATGAAATGAAGGAAGAGAGTGTTTGGGGAAGATAGAGAGAGAGAGAGAAAGAAGAAGGAAGAGAGAAAGAGACTGAGAGATGAAGAGAGAGAGATAGAGAGACAAAGACGAGGAGAAAGAGAGAGATGAAGAGGGAGAGACAGATAGAGACAGTAACGAAGAGAGAGGGGGGGAGTGAGTGAGATGAGGGCAGAGGGGAAAGGGGGGAGAGGTGTTGAAAGGAGCAGACTTGCCGGAAGGGGGATGACGCAGGGTTGCAAACTTAGTTACACGCCGTGGAGCTGAGACGTGCTTACGGAAACGGATGTTGCACTGCGTGTGTCGGCAGGTAGAGGACCTGGGCGACTCCTTCGGACACACTTACCGGACAGTTTGAATCCCAAAGGATCCTGGGGGTGGCCGAAAGGGAACGGCCTGGGCCCGAAGTGGAAGGGATGAAAGGCCTGGTGTCCTGAAACGCAATGCAATTCTGTGAGTTGGAGCTGCATACCGGGGTCTAGGTGTGCTAGGATTTACACAGGGTGGCTTTGTGCTTGCGGGTGGGGGTGCGTTGTTGAGAAAATCTCGAAGGGGTTGGAGGAAATATAGAAATATTTTTGCGTTAAAGTTTAGCGTGTTTTAAATTGTACTTTGTTTAACAACTAATTGAATTAAACGGCTGTTGCAAAGTTCTTTAGCTTTTTCAAGTATTTCCAAAATTGTTAGCATAAGTTGGGTATTCTTTAAGATGCAAAAGTTTCTTAATTAACTACCCTGTAACTCTTTATATCAACCCTTTAAGAGCAGCGTTACCTACTGCTGGTAAAATCCTGTAACACTCACGTGTCTTGGACCTGGGTTCCCTGGGTCCATCCACGGTGACCTTGATCGCCTTGGACAGGGTTGCTACCTGAGGTGGTGACGTTTGCAGCATGATCGTCAGGGTGAAGCTCTTCCCTGGAAAAGAAGGTTTGAAGTTTAAAATAGCGTACCATTTGGATTATCACCAGGCGGTAAAACTAAAACACACTAATTAACCCATTAAGGGCCAATCTGCTATTCCCTTCGGTCAATTTACTTTCCAGAAATTCCCTTTTTTTTGACCTTGTTTTAACGCTTAAAATTCCCTTCGTATAAAAACACCGATTTAAAAAAAGAACCAGCCTAGAATAGCGTCAGAAATTTACCACGAATTCATTAAGACACATGAAACTGTTGTTAAGTTTTAATTAAATAGCAAGAAAATTAGCAGAAAATCCGGTACATCTACAAACTAAAAGGTACACCTAAACTTTTAGCTGCTACTGTACACTGTTACAACAAAACCTCAAAGTTTTTCAAAAATACTTTCTCAAACACCAACAAACACCAACGATCGTCTATAAACAACGTAAAATCCGTTCACTAGAAATTAATTTACCTTCCACCCCAATTCTAACGAATCCCTCCCCCCCTTCCCCTTTTTCCGGAAAACAACGAGTTTCCTTGCCGAAGGAAAAAGAACAAACATCGTCCCCCTGCGTCTTGCCAGCGGGTTTTTCGCGAGAAACGCGACCAACTGTTCGCGAAAACGGCTATGCTAGCTGGCTGGAAACAAAACACAAATGTGCCGGAAGTAAGGGGTGAACGAGTGGCGCCGCCGCGTCGATGTTTGCCCCGAATCGGCCGGAATATGTTAATGTCGGTGGGTGGAGGGAGGTTGGGGATGGTGAGGGGGGGGGGCAGGCTAACACAGCCCACCCTCGCCCCGTCGACAAATGTACGCGGCCGCTTGTCACGCGCGATTTCGTTCCTCTCCACCTTTCCAACCTAAAACCAGGCCCTGTCGACTATTTCGATAGCTCGATCCACGATGTACACTGTCGCTCAAAAGTTTCGAAAGGACGCCCGTCAACCAGTTTGGAGAAGGATAAAATTGCTTTGAAAGGGTGATTCGAGAAACACGATTTTACGTGTAAGAAACTTACTGCGAAAATAAAATTGTCTGTGATCATATTAAAATGTAGGATTATATTTATTTAGTGAGGTGGTAGGGTTTAGGTATGAATGTGTCACGGTAAAATTCTTATTAAAAATAATTTGAACACTTAGCCGACCGAATAGGGAGATCTTCCATTTTGTCCTGAAAAGAGCGCTACAATTGATTCTATGTACTTTTGTTATTAATTAGTCTTGAACTAGTACTGTTCATAAATTTTCTAAAATACAATTTTTAATAAATTTAACATCAGCTTAGGACCAACTAATAACAAAAGTAAATGGAATCGATGGCACTGCTTTGTCAAGGAAAAAATGAGAGATCTCCTCATTCTTTCCTCTGCCATTGATTTTATTTAATTTTATTACTAGTTAGTCTTAAACTAGTGTTGTTCACAGCTCATCAAATGCATTTTTTGCTCTTCCAAAATACAATTTTTAATAAATTCAACCTTAGCTTAGGACCAAGTAATAACAAAAGTAAATTGAATCAATGGCACTGCTTTGTCAAGGAAAAAATGGGAGATTTCCCCATTCTTTCCTCTGCCATTGACTTTATTTAATTTTATTACTAGTTAGTCTTGAACTAGTGTTGTTCACAGCTCATCAAATCCATTTTTTGCTCTCCAAAATACAATTTTTAATAAATTCAACAGCAGATTAGAACCAATTAATAACAAAAGTAAATAAAATCGATGGCACTGCTTTGTCAAGAAAAAAGTGGCAGATCTCCCGATTCTCACCTCTGCCATTGATTTTATTTAATTTTATTACTAGTTAATCTTGAACTAGTGTTGTTCACAGCTCATCAAATCCATTTTTTGCTCTTCCAAAATACAATTTTTAATCAATTCAACAATCAGCTTAGGACCAACTAACAAGAAAAATAAATAGAATCGATGACACTGCTTTAGTCAAGAAAAAAATGGGAGATTTCCCCATCCTCACCTCTGCCATTGATTTTATTTACTTTTGTTATTAATTAGTCTTGAACTAGTGTTGTTCACAGCTCATCAAATGCATTCTTTGCTCTTCCAAAATACAATTTTTAATCAATTGAATAATCAGCTTAGGACCAACTAATAACAAAAGTAAATGGAATCGATGGCACTGCTTTGTCAAGAAAAAAATGTGAGATTTCCCCATTCAGTCGGCTAAGTATTAATAATAATAGATGGTTCAACAGCTTTTCAAGTTATCACGAGTCGACTGTAGTCGAAAAAGTTAAACTAATAAACAAAACGTCAAACGCGATACTGTCGCTCTTGATTTTCGTCTTACAATATTGCATAGAGTTACCTCTTCAATTTTCTCCCAGTTTCGTTCGAACACCCTGCACAGACACCTTACGTAAAGTATCGTATTGTAAACGAAGATCGAAATTATCATATTAAAGTTGTCCAATTTTATCGTTCAAATCTCCCAGATAATTTAACAAAAAGGTTGGCACTTAGGCGCGTTTCCTCGGGGCGAAACGAACAGCCGTGTTACACGCCGGTTATGGCAACGCATACACACACGCGCGCACACGCGGTTGCGTGTAGTTTTATTTTATGGCGGCCTCTCCTGGCTTCCACAGGCAAACGACCGGGTTTTTACGGTGAACCACGACATTTAACCGGCTTACCGCCGTCGTCCAGCGAAATATTCAACGCCGGACGTTTAACGTCGCCGGAGGGAACAGTATCGCGCGCCTCCGCGTGTTCCGTTTCTGGAACAGAGATTGTTGCTTGTTGCACAACCCTCCCACCTACAAGAATTTCAATCTGCAGCCCCCGAAACCATTGCGTTCAAACTTCGATCGTCGTTTAATTTCGAACATTCGAAAGAAGCGAGAATCTTGGCCGCTTCGTTAGGAGGACCAATTCGTTTTTTGATATGTGTATGTACAGTAGCGGACAAGAGTTTAAGACTTTAAGAAAGAAAACTGATAAATTAATTAATAAGAAATAACACGATATATATTATATGATAAAAATCGTATTCTATGCTAATGAATAAATAGTGTTCTACAATAATGACGACAAAAATAAGCACACGAATTTGCATACTATAAAACGATACTTTTTACATTGTCCTGTCGTCTTAACTCTATTCCTACCACGACCGGTCAAATGACCGTTTTTAAAATTGTGATTAGAATTTCATATATACAACATAATTGAATCGCCTTTAAATTTTAGACTTTTCCTCAAATATACGTATAATACATTTTTCAATACTCACTTCTTTTTTCATTGTTTACTTTCTGAGAAAAATTTGTAGTCTGTCTTGCGTGGCAATGTCGCGATAGGAATAGGTATACGTGAAGTGTCGGTAGGAATAGTGTTAAACTTTACTATAAACTTTAAACTATATCGAATTTCCATCGTGTATTAAAGTGTACATAGATTATCGTTACAATTGTCACGATTATCGTAAATAATTGTGTGTAAATTTCTGTGACCAACCGGACGCACACCTTTTTGTAACACTCGTGAAATCAGAATGTTCGTTAACGATCTGAATATCTGACCTACTTGAAACCGCTGTGGAATATTAAATAATTTTTGAACGATATCCACAGATTATTTTCCCCTTATCGAAAAAGTTCGTGCCGTTCGGACATCCATTTTTTCCAACGAGCAAATAACAAAGTTTTCCCGTGGGGATACTCTGCAAATGACTTAACTGAAACCGATGACAAAATTCATCGAAACTTTTCAATCCTTCAAACGAACATGGGAGAAATCGAACAAAAAAAGAGTGAACCATGGGGGGGGCAGAAAAATGTTGGAAATAGAATACAGAGGTTTTTCAGGGGTGAAAATTGGAGGGACGAAGATAGAGAGGGAGAGAGAGGGAGTGGATAGAGGGGGATGAAGAGAGAGAGGTAACGAGGCCAAAGTTTATTGCCAGTGCGGTGTCAGATTCGTGATGGCGGTGGTGGCGCGAATCGAGGGTGATGGCAAGCGTTTTGAGGGTGTTTATGAGGCATTATGTGTAACCCGCTGGAAGAACGATCCTCCCCCTTGAGGTCTGCTGCCCTCCACCTGCCTACGCTCGCCTAAATCGTAATTCGTTGCGTGCTAAACGCCGACTTTCCACGCATCAATCCGTGCCCCGTCCCTTGTGTTTGCATAATTTCGCGATCCAGCCCACGTATCCTCGAGATGACGGATTCCCTGAAACCTAGCCGCTTTTAGAAATGATTATCTTCGTTAAACGTCGCTTGCAATCTTACGAAGTCTCACTTTAAACGTGAGCTTGACAACTGCTACCTTCGATCCTCGGAGCTAAACATTGATTCACCCTTGGAAAATTATAATTTCTATTTCTTCGAAACTTAGCAGCTTTCAGGGATAACCTTCTCCCTCAAAACACATAACCAAAGTCTTTTTTAAGCCTGACAATTTTTACCCTTGAAATTTCCATTGCTAATTTCTAGGATTAGAGACTCTTCGTTCCCAACAATTTCAAAGCTGCTAATTAATAATAAATTCTAAAAAAAGTAAATTTAATTATTTATGTCCTTCGATTTTTCTTTTTTCCTTTTTTATAAATGAAATAAAATAAAATAAAAATTCCTTGAAAGCTTCAACTTTTAACTAATTCCCACTAAGTCCCACGTTTCCGTACAATTATTCCTTCTTCAAATAAAACACGCACTACCATTTCCGCTATCATCCCTTACTTTTAAGACTTTATTATTCGCTGAATTTTAATTCACAGTTGGTTTGCATTCCCTCTGTCCTCAATTTGCACAATTTGCAAACATACCTCGTTACGAAACCGTGAGATATTTACCGTAAAGACAGCCTTCGATTTCGAACCACAAAAGAATCCACACGAAGCGTTCCACCGGCAGCTTTATTCTTCGGTCACGTTTAATCAACAGAAAGATCGCTCCTGATCGCCGCAAAATTACCGTCGGCGGCGTCCCTAGGTTTCACCGCTTCGACCGCGATAAAAAGAGCCGCCTGGGGATTTTTTCTCTCCGGCGGGGAACAACCGGGGCATAATGGCCGCGCGTTTACGGCCTCGCGGATAGTCAGCGCCGTCCATTTGCACGACAAGGATTTGCACACCGCGAGAAGGCACGAGAGAACGGCCGCGTACACCCTAAGTTTGCCCAGGGATCATGCAGTGTTAAAAACTCCCCTGTTTGCCGGCGAAGCTCGCAGTCGAGGGTGGCGCGGATCGTTATTTCAGAGTGTTTGTCGTGTTCTAAGATTCTGACGTTTTGACTGGCCGAATCGAGCTGGAATTAAGCCCGAGCCTGCCTCCTATCGACTGGCCTTCTTATTTCGAGGCAAAACCGCACAGCTAGGAAACGTGTTCTCTCATAGAAAAACAATAGAGAGGAAGAAGGAAAAGATTGTTTCTCAAGTGTTCCCGAAATTCTTTAAAAAAAGCATTCACAATCTTGAAGACTTTTTTTAGAAGCGACAAAAGCTACATGGATTAAGCCCGAGCCTACATTTTTATTTCGAGGCAAGACTGTGCAGCTAAGAAACGTATGCTCTCATAGAAAAACAGTAAACAAGAAGAAGGAAAAAGTTGTTTCTCAAATGTTCCCGGAATTCTTTAAAATAGCATTCACAATCTTGAAGACATTTTTGAGAAGCGACAAAAGCTACATGGATTAAGCCCGAGCCTACATTTTTATTTCGAGGCAAGACTGTGCAGCTAAGAAACGTATGCTCTCATAGAAAAACAGTAAACAAGAAGAAGGAAAAAGTTGTTTCTCAAATGTTCCCGGAATTCTTTAAAATAGCATTCACAATCTTGAAGACATTTTTGAGAAGCGACAAAAGCTACATGGATTAAGCCCGAGCCTACATTTTTATTTCGAGGCAAGACTGTGCAGCTAAGAAACGTGTTCTCTCATAGGAAAACAGTAGAGAGGAAGAAGGAAAAAATTGTTTCTCAAATGTTCCCGGAATTCTTTAAAAAAGCGTTCACAATCTTGAAGACATTTTTGAGAAGCGCCAGAAGGTACAGTGTGAAAACATCAACCTTCTTTTTATCTCGAAGATATCATTTATTTTCGTTACCGATTTCAATACGAAAAGAAAACGATAAGGTAAAAGACCCAGAGACTACCTTTCAAAGATAACCAATATTTTTGAAACACCTTTTATCACCTTGAAGATGATCCTAAAGATAACAAATTAACAAAATAACTCCAAAACATAAAAAAGCTTATCCTGCCTTGGAGGTGATCCTAAGAATAACAAAACTCGCTGTGCAATGAAATAAAGATAACCTTAAACAAGGAAAGCAAAACAAGAATCCTTTCCCCAGCATAATTCCAAAGCTCAAACGCACCGTCCTCCACCAAAATAACCGACTAATTAAAGAACCTAAATTAAAGAAACGCTCCTTTCCTGCATACGTTACTCGGTAAACCTGAACACGCAGTTCCCTAATCCAGACTGTCAACGATTCACCGTTAACCACCTACCACCACCCTAAACGCGTCCACCTCCCCCCGCCCTTCGTTAGAGGGCGTCCCCCGAAGGGGGTAACGATCGCAACAAAAAAAGAGGAAACAAAGAAAAAAAAAAAGAAAACGAACACGCGAAACGAAGACCAGTGCCTCGTTTATGGCCAATCGAACCGGCGATCGGGGCAGCGAGGTATCCTTCAGCGGAGGGTAGCACGGACATCGAGCCGAGGATTCATCGGGGCGAGGGCAACCGGTTAAAAAGGGCCGGTGAAAAAGCGTGGAGAGCGTGGAATTAGCATATGTAAAAAGAAACAGAGCTGCCCTGCTGCCTACGCGTGCTACGAGGTGGGTCGGGGAGGCAGGAAAAATAATGTTTAATCGGTAGAAAATCTCGGTGCAGTCATCCGCCGTAGAACCGCTCCGCCTCCACCCTCTCCGCCCTTTCTCATCGCCCCCTCTCCCCCCCTGCCACCCTCTTCCCGTGTCTCCTGCGTGATCCTTTGCTCGAGAGAGGGCTGGATTTTTTAATTTTTAATTGGGAAAAAACGTCGCTGAGGCGGTCGACGAGATCCGACGAGCCCCTACGCGAGTTTCGACGACGACGTTACAGAGAAGTCCGCATGGTTTTTGCTCGACGTTCTCGTGCCCGATTCCTTGCCGCCAGACGATCCCTTCCACCGATCGTGTGCTCACCGGGATTCGATACGTGTCTCGATGCACGGTTTCTGTTTTGTATTACGCTTTACGAACTGAACCGGTGGTTTTGTTGGGAAAAACGTTGGTTTGGAGAAACGTGGATCTTTGGTTGAAATGTTATTCAAGAAGTATATTAATCGTAGGTTTTTCTTTTGTTCTTCTTATATAGGGGTGAAAGAATTTTCGGTGAAAATGGGTACGAAAATAGGTGTTGATTCGAACAGGGGGTGGTTTCTTTATTTTGTATTTTAATCCCTTAACACGTTCGTCGCCCACCGTGAATCGATTGAGTTTCTCGCTGGGCCTAAATCCGATTGCACAGAAAACTGGAGTAAATACATATAAAAACAGTTATTAAAAATTTTATTTTTTATTTTCATTTTATGTATTTTTTATTTATATATATTATGCTTCAATACTTATTCCATTGAATTCCTTTTAAAATTCCAATTTTAAATCCTATTTAACTTTAAGACAAAAGAGCGTGGCGACGAACGTGTTAAATGATATAAGTATAGATCTTTTTTTTTTAACGAAGGGTAATTTTAGCTTGAATTATAGTTAGTGCAGTTAAGAATTAGATAAATTGGATGTAACATGCCCAAAGCTACACACTTTATAGAATATTAAAATAATTAGTTAAAAATATATAATATAAAACTATAATACTACTTAACTATAATAAAAATATATATAATAATTAATTAAAAAGAAATATAAAAGAATATCCGCAATTTCCTAAGAAAAAGGAGGATAATAAAAGTGAGTACTAGAGGTAATAAGAATTTGAAACAGAATGCAAGAATTATAAAGATTAGAAGACGTCAAGCTATACCTAAAACCTAAACTTAATTAAGGGTTGAGATACTTATATATTTTTGTGGATTCACTAAGGACAAGTTTACCTTGATTCCTAATCGATCACACGACCTCTATAATTAATTAAAGCGGAGGGTGCATAAGTGACGCGCGATCGAGGCGAAATTTGGGCAACAAGGAAATCGCAACAGCTGTTCCACCGCCATAGGGCGCGGGGGCGGAGGTCTATGAAAAAGAGCCTCGACCCTCTTCAACGTCAACGGTCTTTACGACTTATTAAATCATTTCCACGCAGTTCTACTGTTCGCCTTGGAAGTTCAAGCGCGAACAGTCGAAAGGAATAAAAGCTGAGTTGCCGAGTGGAATCTTGAGCAACGGGCAAAGTGTTTTATAATTTTTTTTAAGTTTCCCTGCCACTTTTTCCGAACTCAAAGATAGGGTATACGCATTTTACGGCAACTGCAACTAGGAAAACAATTGAAATCTTCGCAGGGTTCGATAATTTAAACAATTGATCCATTAAAGGTCAACGTAGCCTGAAACCTTTCACTTTTCTTTTCAAATCACCTCACCGAATTTCATATTCTTCACCACTGTAGTTGCAAAAGAGGGTTACCAATTATATGTGTTGGAAATTCGTGTCTTAACGAATAAACAAAAATCAATCGCCTCGAAGAAATATTTATGTAAAGTCGAGCTATAAAGTCGTGTCCTTTAGCCTCTTCTATTCATTCGAGTCTTGCCTCTCGCTGTGTAGAGATCAGGTTCAGAAATCGATATACCTTCCCTTAGAAATAAAGTTTAATAAATTCTTAAGTGAAAAGTTATCGTTATTTTATTCCTTTCAATGCATAATCTCCAATAATATGTTTAACAATTAAGATTCGATAACCAAAACCAAATAGCCTATCGCTAACCCAGCGATGAACCTCTCACAACCAAATAAAATAGCTCAACAAACTTCTCCATTTGCCTTTCCAAACGTTTCCCACATTCCAGTTATATCTTTCACCAAAGAGTTCTACAAAAAAAGTAGCCAATTGAAAATTCGATTCTTCTTAACCCTTTTCACTCGAGACGTGACTGTTAATCATCTAACAATATTAAATTCAAAGATTTTCAAATGCAAAATATTTACTAAGATTCACTTATATTAAATTTCATTTAGTTTAGTTAAGTCATACACCAAAATTTGCATATACGACTGTTTAACCTTCGGGTCTGACTAATGAACAAACTAACTGAAGTCTGAAAATTTGTGAAACTATCATTTGGCGACTGATAGTCGCGTCTCAATCGCAGAGGGTTAATTTCTTGCCACAATACAGGAATATTTGACTGGAAGTGCAACTCGCGTTCGCAAAGTTTTCGCTAGGTACCCTTCAGTGTCCTTAACCATCTTTAGGGAATATAGAGGTAGCACAAACTTGTATATACTCCATCGATTCAAATCGGTTAACCTTTGTCGCTGACCCAGAAATTACGTTGCATGAACTTGATCCCTTAAATTTCAAAGTGCACCACCCAAACAACTACAACACCTATTGCCTACGCAGAAACCAGTGCATCGCCGTCACACAGATACCCTTCAGTATTCTTAACCATCTTTAGGGAATATAGAGGTAGCACAAACTTGTATATATACTCCATCGATTCAAATCGGTTAACCTTTGTCGCTGACCCAGAAATTACGTTGCATGAACTTGATCCCTTAAATTTCAAAGTGCACCACCCAAACAACTACAACACCTATTGCCTACGCAAAAACCAGTGCATCGCCGTCACATAGGCACCCTTCAGTATTCTTAACCATCTTTAGGGAATATAGAGGTAGCACAAACTTGTATATACTCCATCGATTCAAATCGGTTAACCTTTGTCGCTGACCCAGAAATTATGTTGCTTGAACCTAATCCCTTAAATTTCAAAGTGCACCACCCAAACAACTACAAAACCTATTGCCTACGCAAAAACCAGTGCATCGCCGTCACATAGGCACCCTTCAGTATTCTTAACCATCTTTAGGGAATATAGAGGTAGCACAAACTTGTATATATACTCCATCGATTCAAATCGGTTAGGTTCATGTTAGTCGTTGACCGAGAAATTACGTTGCATGAACTTGATCCCTTAAATTTCAAAGTGCACCACCCAAACAACTACAACACCTATTGCCTACGCAAAAACCAGTGCATCGCCGTCACATAGGCATCCTTCAGTATTCTTAACCATCTTTAGGGAATATAGAGGTAGCATAGACCTGTATACTCCATCGATTCAAATCGGTTAGGTTCAGGTTAGTCGTTGACCGAGAAATTACGTTGCATGAACTTGATCCCTTAAATTTCAAAGTGCACCACCCAAACAACTACAACACCTATTGCCTACGCGAAAAACCAGTGCATCACGTCACAACAACGGCCGCCGTCAAACCCGTTGCAAACCAACCTCCACGCTCATTTCCATCGTCCATCGCGAAGCGGGCATAATGCCTGCTGCATCCGCAGCCCACTCGTCACTGCCCGCCCCTAAACGCCGTCCCGGCTATCATCACCCTCGCAGACCTGCAACAAACAATCCCCCCGAGAGCCGTCCCGAAGATCAAGAGATCGGCGACAGAAAAGCGTAGCCGGGGCTCGCGTGAATCACCGTTCTAAAACGGTCGCAGAAGGTGTGGGTGTAGGTGTAGGCGGCAGTAGGAGGAGGTATTGCGAGGACATCGGTCAGGATCCGGCCTGTCGATAGTGTTCGAGCTTTGCCTCGGATTCAGCACCGCCTCCAGCTCCAGCACGTCATAAAACACAGGTAACTCCGGTATTTATGTCCGTCGTTTTTACGCCCCCGCGTCGCGCTCGCCTACGGGGAAGCGGCGGCGGCTGGAACGCGGCGCGGGTGGCGCGAACACGCGCGCGCGTCTCGCCGGCGGCCGCCTCGTGGACGCTCTCCTAGGGGCCAGGAGAGAGATTCGCGCTAATCCCTGTCGGGAACGAAAGGGGTGGCCGAGTGATATACGCCTCTGCGCCGCTATGATAATATCCCTGCTTCACCCCCTTCTCCTCCCTCTTTTACCCGGTCGTCGGCGACCGGGTACGCCCTTTTGTTTCGCGAGCACCGACTCGTCGCCGAGACCTTATTCCCCGAGACGGAAGAGACTTTCTTTGGAAACGGAAGATTCGAGGTTTTGATATTTTTTGGTTGTTTTTGTTTTGGAGGGTGCAAGGGAGGTATACAGCGTGGTGTTGATTAGCTGAAGAGATGTACAGTCTGGTTCGTAAGTACACTGAGGAGCATAACTATTGCACAACCCCCCTTAGTGCTGTAGTTGTGCAACGACACGAAAATCAGTTTATATGAATATATCGTTTGTATCGATAAAAAATTAGAATAAAACTTTTCTGATGTTTACTGTTTATCGTACCCATTCCCCTCATATAATCGACTTTTTTGCATTCCTATGCAAAACTTCGAAATATTCAAGAAGGGGGTTGGTGCTATTGTTATGCTCCTCAGTGTATTAATACTTGGCCAATCGAATAGGGAGATCTCCCATCTTTTTCTCGACAAAACAGTGCTGTTGATTCTATTTGCTTTTGTTATTGGTTGGTCCTGAGCTAGTGTTGAATTTATTAAAAATTGTAGTTTGGAAGATTTATGAACAGCACTAGTTCAAGACTAATTAATAACGAAAGGGAATAGAATCAATGGAAGCGCTTTGTTGAGGAAAAAAT